>JBBYHM010028361.1:0-53158 GCA_038381775.1 Adansonia rubrostipa
CCCATCTCTCCGGGGCATATATGAGATTAAATCTTTTTCATCAAAACCTGGATCATTTCTATAAGATTCATGCATTCAAAGAGGATTATATCAAAATAGTGACAAGTTAAGATCAAAAGAATCAAAATCGAGATAAGACATAGCTGTAAGGTACCAATTTTGGGAATTACGAAAAGGTTCATACCTCATCGTGCGTAACCAACTCCTAAACCCAAACGGTGAATCTTTGCATTATGTAGACCATGGGATCAATGTTTTAAGTTTCGTAACTCAGAACATATGTTTCAATAGGCATTTGATCATGCCTAGCTTGAAATGATCGGTGGCGACTCCAAGCATTGGCCATGTCGTGATGGCCATTCGAGACCAATAAGGTGAGTGATTCATCTTATGGTCCCCCTCACTATATCATAAGTCAAGAATCTATACATTCTTGTTCTCATCACATCGCGAGAGAAAAGTCTCGGTCAAGAAGACATTTTCCAAGTCATGAAAATATTTTAAGTCACAGCACCCATAGATCCATGAGGATCCACCCTGAGGTACGTTGCAATAGCTTGGCGACTTCGCTGGGGATAGTATAGAGAGTTAGGCCAATAACTAGCCATGTCTTTCTAGGTTCCCGGTTCTTTCGATCTTTGGTCATTATTTAACATGACCCTTTTGTCATTTTGTCATCTAATCTTTTGTTTGACATGATTTTCAGGATTGTCTTATTTTTTGAATAATCATTAGCTTAATAAAAATGGTAATATGGAAGTAAACAAAAAGGTTTGCTCATCTCCCTGTCACACACGCACTTGCATGTGCATTAGTGTCCCGCCAAACTTCATGGCGTTGTTATAACCCAATCATTAGGAGGAAGTGAGCTATCCGTCTTCGTCAGTAACCCTCCGCATAGGCATGTCAATAACTTTCTGGATGTAAATTACCTATGTCTCTCGTGAGTAACCCTTTGTATTTGCATAGGGAAATACATCCTACGAATCGAACCCGTTCTGCCAAACCCATGATGGGTTTAGGATCGGGGTCCCTCGACTGTCCTTATCGGATGAAGGAGCAATCCAGATACTTATTTAGGCATCAACTTAAACCTCATATAGTGAGCCCTATGAGCTAAATCATGTCAAACCATACCGGAACGCTGCTAGAATGCCCGAAGAATAGGGTCACTCGGGGAAACATTCCTAACCTTTACTCCTAATTACCATAATTATGTAGGTGACAATGAGTATATAATTGTCACCCGCATCTGCATTTTTATCATTTATCAAGGCATGCCATCATGCCACCTAAACGATACTAACCTTGGTATAAATAAATGACGGTGAACAAAAACCATCATTCATAATGTCTTATACTGCAAGCCGTTATGCTATCCGAGTTATGGCTTAACGCACATCCGCACTAGTGGTGATAAATGAATATCACCATTAGTCGATTACTTTTCCAATAAGATATTGCATCACCTCATGAAGGGCCAATTGCATCCTGGCATATTGATACGCTGTTCGTTTCTTGTTTCACCACCTTGGTTGAGACGCTTATGAATTTTTTTTCTCGATGTTCTCAAATTCCTTAATTTCTTACATTTGCTTCTTATACATTTCACTAACTCATTTCCCATTGTTTATGTTCTGACGCATGCATCATCTCATCATAATTATCATGACCATCATCATTTTGTGATAATTGCTTTGGTTCAGTGTTCAACAAGGGACTTTTTTGTGGCTCTATGAAAAATGTTATTAATGAAGCTGTTCCAGGATTCGATTGTCTCCAATGCATATGCATATTTACTTTTACCTTTTTACACTTGTATCGATCATTCGTTATCTTAACTAATCATTACATCATAAACACTCATTAGTAAATACATTTTCAAGTAGACATCTAATATAGGAATTGGGTCATAAAAGTGCAAGGGACTCTGGGGTCAATCAGGAAAATGGCACCTAACATCCTGCATCGCTACAACACGTGACATCGTAAACAAATCATGGAGAGTGATCATAAAGCTCGTATTGAGCAACTTGAGCTAATGGTTAAGGAATCGCAAGACCAGATGCTCCGTCAGCAAAATGAAATGCAAACTCAGATGGCGAGACTTATGGAACTAATGACAGCCTCTATGAGAGAAAAAAGGCAAGCTAGCACTGCTGAAATAAGGAACAATTCTCCCAACATTGAAAGTGCCACTGCTAATAATCTAGAACCTGCCTAAGGCGAACCTAGACAAGAACAATGACCTGTTCCTCCATCTGCAGCTCAAGTCCTGCTAGTCATCTACCTTAATCCCATTGGGGTAGGTCAATTCATTCCCGGTACTCAAAGGATGAATGTGGGAGTCTCATCAGCAGATCTAATAGCCCTTGACCATGAGGAACCAGAGAAAACGGAAGGTCCAAAGTCCAGTATGACTATAGAAGAAGTGAGCAAATTCCAACTACTGGAAAAATGCCTCCAAGCTATCGAAGGGACCGATAAGTTCGGATCTCTTGACACTCAATCATTATTTTTGGTGTCTAACCTTGTCATTCCCCCAAAGTTTAAAGTCCCAGAGTTTGAAAAGTTTAATGGAACCACTGATCCTTCTGTCCATATCCAAATGTACTTATGAAAGATGGCTGGGTATGAGAAAAATGAAAAACTCCTCATCCATTGCTTCTAGCATAGCCTCACTGGGGTAGCAGCTCAATGGTATATCAAGCTAGATAATGTGAAAATCCAGTCATGGGCCGACTTGGCTAAGGCTTTTTTAAATCAATACCAACACGTGTCAGATTTAGCACCAGATTGACTTTCCCTGATGAATTTCGAGAAGAGATCCATTGAATGTTTCAGACAATATGCCTAAAGGTGGAGAAAAGAAGCAGCCTTAATCTAGCCTCCCCTTACAAAAAAAGAGATGATAGTTACTTTCATTCACACCTTATGTGCTCCTTAGCTAGTGGGGAATACCACCAAGAAATTTGCAAACTTGGTTTTCTCTGGAGAAATGATCGTTGTTGCCATTAAAAGTGGTAGAATGTCTATCGGGGAAACTGTTGGATTAAGTAAGAAGCCCATTACTAGTAAAAAGAAGGAAGAAGAAGCCAATGCTATAAATTATGCTAGCTCATCTCAATCGAGACAACATCAAGCACCCAACCCTCGCTACTCAAGAACACCACATTCTTACCTTGTCACAATATCCCCATAGCCAATCTAGCCTACCACAAGGCTACCTTCCACAGGTCCACCAAACTACCAATCAAACAACCAATAATGCACCCGGCAATCGAGGTGCAAATTAACCAAGACAACATTTTAATCCCATCCCTATGACCTATAAGAAGCTCTACCAAACCTTGCTTCAAAATCACTTAGTGGCTCTGATCTCTGTCTCAGAAAAGAAGCTGCCATACCCGCCATGGTATAACCCTAACACCCACTATGAATACCATTTTGGGGTAGCAGGGCATGACTTTGAAAACTGCATGTATTTTAAATGAAATGTGCAAAATCTAATCAATGCAAAATTCTTGCAGTTCAGGATGAACCAGGGACCAAATGTTGCTGCCAATCCTTTACCAAACCATGCTGAGCCAGCTGCAAACATGATTGATACCGAGCTATAGAATTTGTGTCCTTTAACCAAGACTTGATTTTGATGAAGGAGTCATCATGGAAGCCCCTGCACTTTTCTTACTCCTTTTCATGTATTGTCGAGAAATGAAAACCTACCCGCCTTCGCCTAAAGGTAGGTAGGTGTCCTATGTAAGGGGCATCTTTATCAAACATTATCAATGAAATGACTTTTGCATATATCATTCCATATTGTGTGTTTAAATCACCTTTTAACCTTTTTGTCTCCATTACTCTTTTGCTCCCATTTTTATCCAATTTTTTTGGTCGTGTGTATGCTTTTGCAATATATATTTCCTTATCCTTTCAGGTGTCCTAATGATAGTGACATGGATGTGTCTGATGGGTCTTTGAAGATCAATTTCGAACGATCAATTTGCACTAATGAAGTTGATTTTGAAGAAGGTTTTGAAAAAAGCTCTGCACCACTAGACCTTTTACAGTTCATGGTCCAGTATGATAATTCCATCCTTATCACCCAAACATGAATGGGGCAGTTAAGGCGGCCAACAAAAAAAATCAAAAGAATAGTTAAGAAAATGGTCGAAACTCACAAAGATTCATATAAGAAGCTATCCTTTGCACCTCATGCCTATCCGACCTCAGTTCAAACTTCCACGAATGCTACCCTATTCTCTCTTGTCTATGGGATAGAAGCTATATTGCCTATTAAAGTCGAGATCCCTTCTATCATAGTTTTAATGGAAACCAAACTTGGAAAGGCTGAATGGGTCAAGAACAGATATGACCAGCTCAACCTTATCGAGGAAAAAGACATGAAGGCCATCTGCCATGGTCAAATGTATCAAAGATGAATGATCAGAGCCTACGACAAAAAGATGCATCCATGACAATTTCACCCAGGTGAATTGGTATTGAAAAAGATCTTCCCAATTCATAAAGACATGCGAGGCAAATGGACCCGTAATTGGGAATAACCGTATATCATGAAGCAAGCCTTCTCTGGAGAGGCCCTAATCTTGTCAGAAATGGACAGTAATGTCTTGCCCAACCCAGTCAACTCAGGTTCTCTCAAGAAATATTATGCGAAGAAGGCAAAAACCTAAAAAGGCATTTTTCAAAGGAAAAAACAAAAAAAAAACAAAAAAAACAAAAAAAAAGAAAACAAACATAAAAACAACAAAAAAATAAAAAATACAAATAAACAAAAGAAAACAAAAAAGGGTTTAGATGAAAAGGCATCTAGGCAACCAACCCAACTATAGTTGAAAACCAGCAAGGGCAATTGGAAAGGATTAATTTTGATAGGGCATGAATCGAGAACACGTACAAAACAATGCAAAGTAATCCTAGAGATTTTTCAAAGATTAGCTCATGCTAGGTACATTCATTATTCGAGAAGGATTCTGAAAAGCACCTAAAGAACATCCATGTCATGATTGTCAATGGCATCTTTCACCCTAAAGATCATCTTTCATGCTACCCTATCAATTGCTTGTCAAATAGTATATTGAGTTATGTCTCTTTGTTGTCATAAATAAATATTACCTTGTTTCTTTTGACACCTGTGCAATTCATGTTGCACTTGTCATTTAGTTGATAATGTTTGATAATTAACTGAAATATGCATCAGGGCATCTTGATATTACATCAAAAGCAAAAAAAAGCACATGGAATTTTGCTTACACCCCGATTGTCAAGATCATGCACCTTTTGTGACCAAACACCCGTTCAAAATTACCATACACCAAACCATTTCTTGCTTTCATAAGCCACATCTCAAGAAAAACTATTTCAAGCTAACCAAAATCGACCCGTGCATTCTATCAGAATCCTATCGAAACCAGAGACATCAACCTGATCAATCGAATAGTCTCTAAATTGTTGGCAATGCCCTCCATTTATTAGGAAAATGATTGAGCCTCTCGAATCGAGAAACACAGTAGTCCAAATTCTTGAGACTAAATTTTTGGTTACATCCTTAGTGGAGCAAGGACAACCTACAATCCCTAGTAAGATAAGGAAAATTCTGGTCCATGGTTGGAATAAGGATGAATTGCCATCCCTTTGAGAGTCTGAATGATGTACAAGGAGAACTACAACTATCTCCCGTATTAGACTTTACATCATGCAATCATGATAACATTTCATATCATGCATTCACATTACCATCTTACATCATCATTTATACAATATCACTTTAAGCTAGGTTTGCTGAACCTCCAAGGAATTCCTGGTAAGAACTTTAAGCTTCGCAAACAAAGTGTCATTCAGGTAAGGTCCTTCTCTTCTCACCACCTCATATCGAAAGCGCTAGTGGTAAGAAATTATTGTCTAGAGACTGTCATTAAAAACTTTTATCAAGAACATTCATCAGAAATTTTGTCAAAAACTAGTGCCAAAACCCTTTTTAATAGGAAATTTTGTCATGAAATTCTATTAAGAAGAGCTTGTATTAGAAGTTTTATCGAAAACTTTATTGCCACACCTTTTTAAAGCCCACAAGTCTGGCACCTCTTTAAAGCCCCCATGTCAGTGGCACTTTTTAAAGCCCATAAGTCGTGGTACCTCTTTAAAGTCCACAAGTTAGTGGCAACCCTTCTAAGCCCACAAGTCAGTGGCACCCTTTTTAAAGCCCACAAGTCGTGGCACTCCCTCCTTAAAGCCCATAAGTCAGTGGCACCCCTTAAAGCCCACAAGTTAGCGGCACCATTTTCAAGCCCACAAGTCGTAGCACCCTTTAAATCCCATAAGTCAGTGGCACCCCTTAAAGCCCATAAGTCAGTGGCACCCTTTTTAAGCCCACAAGTCAGTGGCACCTCTTTAAAGCCCATAAGTCATGGCACCCTTTTAAGCCCATAAGTTAGTGGCACCATTCTAAGCCTACAAGTCAGTGGCACCTTTTTTAAAGCCTACAAGTCATGGCACTCCCTCCTTAAAGCCCACAAGCCAGTGGCACTATTTTTATGCCCACAAGTCGTGGCACCCTTTAAAGCCCATAAGTTAATGGCACCCCTTAAAGCCTATAAGTCAGTGGCACCTTTTTTAAGCCCACAAGTCAGTGGCACCTATTTAACGCCAATAAGTCGTGGCACCCTTTTAAGCCCACAAGTCAGTGGCACCCTTCTAAGCCCAGAAGTCAGTGGCACCCTTTCTAAAGTCCACAAGTCATGGCACTCTCTTAAAAGCCCACAAGTCATGGCACCCTTTTTAAAGCCCGCAAGTCGTGGCACCTCTTAAAGCTCACAAGTCAGTGGCACCCTTTTCAAAGCCCACATCTCAAAAGCCTATAAGTCGTGGCACCCCTTAAATCCCACAAGTCAGTGGCACCTTTTTCAAAGCCTACAAGTCAGTGGCACCTTTTTAAAGCCCACAAGTTAGTGACACCTCTTTAAAGCCCACAAGTTGTGGCACCTTTTTTAAAGCTCGCACGAGCTAGTGGCACCCAAGTCAAAGCCTACACGAGTTGGTGGCACCTGAGTTAAAGCCTACACGAGCTGGTGCCATCGAAGTCTAAGTTAAAGCCCGTATGAGCTGGCGGCACTTGAGTTAAAGCCCACACGAGCTAATGGCACCTAAGTCTAAGTCAAAGCCCATACGAGCTGGTGGCACCCGAGTCAAAGCCCATACAAGCTGATGGCACCAAAGTCTAAGACAAAGCCTGCACGAGCTGGTGGAACCTGAGTCAAAGCCCACATGAGTTGGTGGCACCTAAGTTTAACTCAAAGCCCGTACAAGCTGGCGACACTCAAATCAAAGCCTACACAAGTTGGTGGCACCCTAGTTTAAGTCAAAGTCCACACAAATTGGTGACACCCATCAAAAATCCATGTCACTTCATACCTACCTAAGGGGGCCAAACCTTAGAAAACTTAACACCCTAATGTTCTATAAGTGTCAGTCCAACCCAGACAAAATAGTGTCTATTTGTCTTTGCCCCATTCTTGATTCCCAGTAATGATCAAAGAGGGGCAGCTATAGACACCTTATATTATCCGGGCTAATTTTTAGTAATCTAGAGCATTGATGTAAGAGGGGGCGAACGTCACCTGACAAAAATGTATTTTGAGGATGTCAAAAAGGCCTAGGGATCATATCAAAGGTAAATGCAAAGATGTGGCATCAAATGACCTAGTCCAAGGTATCCAGGGACAAAAGATATGAGAAAATTCATAATTTTACTTGAATGTATCGATACATGGTTCTCATGTAACGATACAATGCTCCAACACGCCAAAAATTTAAAATATCCCCATTTGTATTGATACAACATGTAGATGTATCGATACATAAGCCTCTGTATCGATACAGAACCTCATATATCGATACTAGACCATGCTAGGACCAAAACATGCATTCTGTAAAGGAATGTATTGATACATATCAACATGTATCGATACAGTGGTTCATAGTATCGATACAATGGTTCATAGTACGACACATTGATCATTGTATCGATACAATGTTCATTGTATCGATACACACAAGGTTTTTGGACCAAATGTGTCGATGCATTATGCAATGTATCGATAGATGTCGGCCATTTTCATGGATCGGGCATTCTTGACTTATCCACCATTGATCCAAAACTCGATTTTAACTCGTTTCTTTGCATAAGGAAAGATTAAAGCACATATCAGATTACGAATTTAGACTTTTGAATTAATCATAACATCTTTTTGAAGTCTAAATTGGATAAAAAAGGGTCAACATCACAAATCACCCTACTCCTTAGCTTGTTAACCAATATCACCATCAACCACCTTATTTGCTAGAAAAGTATTTTAGCATTTAATCCGGCCACCCTATGTGCATCACATTGGCAACAAGTTGCTTCCTACAACCACCCTATAGCCACCATGCTGACATCACTTTATCCCCATTAAGAAATGGCCAAAAACACCTCTAATTTGGCTCTAAAAGGCTGGTATAAAGGGACCACTTCTATCTCAGCAGAAAAGGGTTAGATTCCAGCTCATTTACATTTCCAAAAACACACTCATACACCAAGGAAAACCAAATCCCATAGCTCTTCACCCATCACCCAAAAATAGCCCTAAAATACTTACTTTCATCTATTACACACTCTAAAAATCACCCTTATCCATACCAGAACCAAAACCTCATCGTTTTTCTCTTTTTCTTACTTATTAACAACAAGGAAAAGATGAAAATTCAAGCCATCTCTACTGCTTAAATCATTCAACCAAGAAGTGAAGTTTTGTTCGTATAACTTCTCACTTTTATTTTTTGCTTTTCAGCATCTTCATCATTTTAGGGAGCTCTCCATGTTTCCATCACCCTTTTAGGATTATCATGCATTATTGTAGCTTTTGGTTATGGTAGTTTAGGACTTGGATGCCTTAGTGCCCCTTTTATGTGCAAAATGCCTTATTTTATCCTCATTAGTTTGATATCTCTTGCTCATGCATTTTTTTTCATGTTCATGCATCTTGTTATCATTAATCCATGCATGAATCAGTAGCCTAACACATTTCAAGCACATTTACACCTTAACTTGCATAAATCATTGTCATTTTCAGCATCCATAACATTTTTTTAATCAAAGTGCACAACACTTTCTTTGCCTAGGCCATTAGTAAAATTAGTATCCCATTCATGTTATGTGCCATCCCCTTGTGTGTTTGTTGTCTTCTCCTTGTCAAAATGCATCTTGATGGCCATCAAAAACTAATTTTTGAAACCCCCCAAGCCAAGGATGTTAACCTTAACCAATGAGGATTAGCATGGACTTAACATTTTCCTTAAAGCTAGCAAAATATCTTAGGGAAAATTAAGTTTTCTAGATCTGGAATCTTGGTTAAACAAGCTCAAATCTTCTGATTTTCCAACAAAAATGGTCTTACAATTATTCCCTAAATGTTTATGCATTTTTCTTGAGTCAAAACTTTGAGTGGTATGATCAATGGGCTGTTTCATCATCCCAAACTACTTCGGGGCTGCGCAAATGAGTTCGTGACTCTCATGCCACTCTTTCCCTTCAATCATGGACATTCGAACGTCAATAACTCAGGTTTGGACCCGTAGACAAAAAAAAAGAGAAATATCTCCTATGTTGCCTTGTTCCCTGCTGGCATCACAACTGTTGCAAATTGAAAAATCACTTTAAAATCCTAAACGATTTTTCATGAATTTTCTTATATTTTTCTATCAAAACATGTCAAATTATCTTTAAAACCATCTTTGATTCACCCCTGGATCATTCTGGATGAGAGAGTTATGATTTTTCAAGTCCAAATTGTTTGGAACCTCTATAATCCAAACATATATTCTGGTTGGGCCGTTCAGGCCCACCAAATGAGTTTTCCAAATTTTTTAAACATTTTTTCTAAAAGGTTCATGAAATTCCCTTTTCAGAAAGGTATTGCTTGCAATTGTTTGATACCAAATGAGTCCAAGGTGATTTTTTTAAAATTTGACACTCCTCATCTTTCATATGCTCTGCTAGCAGCACTATCAATCCAAACTTGAAATTTTATTCCCTCAGAAAGTTTCTTCTTAGGGTAGTGGGAATATTTTTAGGATGACCCTCATCGAGTCACCTTTCTAATGGTGTCTTGTCCACCTTCTAAATCCTTCAAATCAATTTAGAATAAATTCAGGAAGCAAGATAGCGCAATGCTATCCCTTGTTTTCGGTTTTGGACAAAATTGAGTTGTTTTCTTGAATTTCATCTCGAGATATTCGAATATCTCTATGTCAACCGATTAGATTCGAGAATATGCTTTGTCATCCTATTGGCTCGTATCAAAAGACAAACATATTTTACATCTTTATCATCCTTATTCACAGTAAATCTTTTTGCCAAAAATTGTCGAATGCTCACCAATTTTCTAAATGATGAAGTTTTGTCATCGATACTCCAACCCCACCTTTCCAAGGGGACACTCCAACCTCATTTTTCAAAATTGTCAAAGTAAAAATCTTCCTTTGTCAAAATTATTTGTCATCCATGGGGATACTCTAACCCATCTTTCCGAAAGGATACTCCAACCCTGTCTTTCAATTGCAATTAAATTCTCTTTCCCAGATTTCCATCAATATGTCAAACAAATCTCGTTTAATTAAGAAATTCAGATGCATCTCAAAAATGGTCGATTCGGTTATTCCTAGATAATCTATGCCAATAGTGAGATAAATTCCAATAGTCCACCTATTTTCTTTATCATTGCATTGAATGATCTTTGTTATGATTTTTCATTTATTATCTCAGTAACATGATTTCGTTGTGATGATTATTTGCATTCATGTTTTCAAAATGTTTCCAAATGAAATTAAAGGTAATGTTTTGCATGGGTATCTCTCTAGTGCCCAAAGTGGAACATTCCATTTTCAAAGTAAAATCTAGAGGTCATTTTTATTGAAAATCTCTATATTCCCCATATCTCCAGGGCGTATATGAGATTAAATCTTTTTCATCAAAACCTGGATCATTTCTATAAGATTCATGCATTCAAAGAGGATTATATCGAAATAGCGACAAGTTAAGGTCAAAAGAATCGAAATTGAGATAAGACATAGCTAGTAAGGTATCGATTTCGGGCATCACGAAAAGGTTCATGCCTTATCGCATGTAACCAACTCTCGAACCCAAACGGTGAATCTTTGCATTACGTAGACCTCGAGATCGATGTTTTGAGTTTCATAACTCAGAACATAAGTTTCGATAGGCATCTGATCACGCCTAGCCCAAAATGATCGGTGGCGACTCCAAGCATTGGCCATTTCGTGATGGTCATCTGAGACCAATAAGATGAGTGATTCGTCTTATGGTCCCCCTCACTGTATCATAAGTCAAGAATCTGTACATTCTTGTTCTCATGACATCGCGAGAGTAAAGTCTCGGTCAAGAAGACATTTCCTAAGTCAGGAAAATATTTTAAGTCACAGCACCCATAGATCCACGAGGATCCACCCCGGGGTACGTTGTGACACTTTTTCGCAAAAGTAGCTTTCATTTAGCTCATAGCTTTCGATGAGCCTAACACATAAACAACTCATTATTCAATCACATTGTCATAAATAACACTATATTGCCTATTCTTGAAAAAAAAGAATATGCATATATATATTTATATATGGTTATATATATAAAAAAGAATAATCAATCATAAGTCTATGTTGCCTTATACTTCCAATTTATAAAACCAAAGAATTAAATATCATAATGTAAATATGATAACCATAAGAAACTATGCTATCATCTTCAATTTTTTTTGCCATCCACATCTACTTTTCGTTGGTTGATATTGCATAAAGCGAATAACATAAACATTAACTCGTATTCTTTAAATCCAAATGTAACAACTTACCATGTAATGGTTTTTTATATTCATATTGCTATATTTAATGAGTTTATCACAGAATCAATTGTATTATTACTTGCTAATAATTCAAAAAGGCACATTTTGATTTTTTAACCTTCCTTATTGTTTTTATTTATTTTGCCCTTTACTTTGATTAACAATTGTTTCATTCTCTTCACCAACTTCTACCATTTCTTTAAATCTATAATAAAATCAAACATAATCAAAGTTGTCCAAGGTAACTCTTATGTGTTTCATCAATGCTAAAAGATCAAAAACATTAAAATTACTTTTTTCAAGATAGATAAAAAAAATTGAAGGTTTCAAATAAGTTTTTTATATCTAGAAAAAATAACTTTAATGTGCCAATATAAACTTTATAGCAGCATTTACATGTATAAACCAGTTAATACATGTAATGTTGTACTTATATTCTAATTTGCTTATAATTGTTTTTCCATATAACATACATTGATTCATCAACTGTAAATATTGTTCACAATGTTGATACATACATTTTTAATCTTTTTGATGATTGAGGAAATTATAAGTACGTAACTTTAATATGTTTCATTTGTCTACATATATATGTCATGCAGAGTAATATGAAAAATACATAATTACCATGTCATCCTAGTGGAATACT
This sequence comes from Adansonia rubrostipa, assembly GCA_038381775.1. NCBI lineage: Eukaryota > Viridiplantae > Streptophyta > Magnoliopsida > Malvales > Malvaceae > Adansonia > Adansonia rubrostipa. Next base: position 12,562 of record JBBYHM010028361.1, read on the forward strand.
ATTTGAGAATATGGATTTTCATTTAAAGGATTAACTATTCTTTGCCTATTTATTAATTACTATCAAAAGCTAAAATTATTTTTGAAACTTTAAGGGAAAAGAGGATAGTTGGTTATGCTGAACTAAACTAGCTCAACGTATAACTTGTATAGCTCTCGCGTGTTGTGACCAATATTAGGCCATTGAATTATTTAATGTATAAATTCTTTTTGTAGTCATTTGCCCAATTTCTTTCTTATGAGAAAATTAGATATGTTTTTATTTAAATATCCAAATTTGTTTTATTCTAAATAACAAGCTATAGTTTTTTTAAATATATAACAAATAATAGTTACATCAAAATCATAATAAAACCAAATTAAAGTTCTTAATTTTGACTAGTTCATCTATTCATATAATTAAAACCACCCAATTCACATAATTAAGTTGCCATTTTAGGTGTTAGGACTAAACACTCTTTGACAAATGAAAAAGCAATTAATTCTCTGGATAATTATCTCATAAAATGAAACAATTAGTGCTTACAAATAATTTCAAGACCAAGGAACTATTTTTTTCAAAAAATTAAAAGCAGAAAAATTTTAACTAAAGAAGGAAAAGAGCAAAACTTACTAAGGAACAAGATGAATGGATGGCTACAAACTTTACAATGCTGTCAAGGACCTCTTAGCTTCTAAATAAATATCGGAGTCACCCGAACCTAAAGTTAGTATGTATAATGTATGTAGAAATAGATGAGGATACACAGTTTTTGTTTGCCTCAATGAGAAAATGTTCCTAAAAAGAAAAAAAAAACAATGGAAATGTGGGTCAGTAAAAAACTTCTTTATGGAAATTTGTTGAAAGGTGTCTTTTTGCATCATTCTTGTTTTCAAATTTTAGTACTACATTTGAATTTGTAATTCAATCATCTAAGATTTTATGGATTAATTAAAACATGTATATTTATGAAAGTTTATAAATATTTTTTATTGAACAAATATATAGCAATTATTTAATCTATTTACGAAGTTTAAAATTGATCCACTAAAAATGTTAAAAAGATATACATTTTATAACCTTTAAAGCAGTCTTCCTTATGAAGCACAATAAAAATTCATGGTCATAAAGCAGCTTCTTCCCATAAAATTCTTTATGTAAGAAATCTTATCATGTTAGATAACATGTTGTATTATCTATCTTTGGGTACATTATGTATGTTTAACTACTGAATTTTTCCTCTTTGAATAAAAGGTAATTATTTATTTTAAAACTCACTTTCATGTCAATCTATTGAGAGTGATAATGTAAATTTAGACTTTTCTATGCTTTTGTAAATAATCATTAGAGCTGGGATAAAAGCATATAACTAGCTAGGTCATAACATGTTACAGAGTAGCTTATATAGAGGTTGTTGTTGCCTCTATCGAAAATAGAGATTTTATGAACTAATAAATATTTTAAATTAAATTCTAAGCATATTTATAAATATCATCACTGTCTAAACTCTAAGTTGAAATTTAAGAATAGTTAAAGGATAATTAGTTTTCATTATATCATTATTCCTTATAAAATAGTTAGTTTTCAGTAATTTCCATTTTGGTTATTTTTTTGTTACAATTGGAGGAACCCATTGTAGACTCCTTGAATTTATATATTACTAAATTTCTTTGAAGGTAATTATTCTCATATATATATATTTAAATAAAAACCAATTAATTTCATCGATAGTTATCTTATATAATGAAAAACAAAAACCATTGCTTACTAAAATAATTTTGAGATCGAGGATCTTTTTTTTCAAAAAAATAAAAAAATTCAAAAAATTAAAGAAAAAAGGAATGAAGCTAAACTTGTTAAAGAACAAGATGAGAGAGGTGGCTGCAAACTTCATACCACCATTAAGGACCTCTAATTTTTAGTTTTGCAAAAAACAATGCAAAAACAAAAATACACCAAAGAATTAATATGCAATGAAACAAATAGCTTCTAAACAAATAGCCATGACCTAAGCAGCATCGACTTCTATCATGCCTCTAAAAGTTACTCTACATGAACTACCAATGGCTTTAAAAAGAAGGCAAACTGCTTACTTCAAGTTTGAATGCCTAAGTTTTAGAATCTATAGAACTAAAGGAAGATCTTGGACTCATATTTTAATGCTTCGAAAGGGATTAATGCTCGCGATTATAAGTTTAACGGTAGAATTTTGCAACAATCCCTAAACCTATTTCTAAATTTTTTTTAAGTGCAAAAATGATAAGCCAAACTTTCTCACAGTAAGAAAAAGCAACTTTCCAACATATCTTTATATTCGTATCACCCACATAAGAAATTATAATTATTAACCTCTATTTGAAAATTTCATTATAGTACCAGTAGATACAACAACTTGATATGTTGTTCATAAATTTCTTAACTAGATTGGATATATTATTTTGGTCATGCCAAAAAAAGCTTAAGTGCCAGCATTTCTATGGCTAACATGAGATAGTTAGCTGATGAAATCTGGTTTTGGTCGCAAACAAAATTTAGTTTTTTAGTTGTCTTGTAATTAGTTACAATATTTTTTTTCTATAAATTAGTACCAAAAATATTCTTTTAAGAAAGAAAACAAATATGTATTTTTTAATTTCATGGTAATAATAATAAAAATAAATTTTATTTGCCAAGCCTTGGCTCTTTCATTCCATTCTTTCTTTTAATCTCTCTATTTAACAATCTCTGGCACAGCTTTTAAGGCCTTTTGTTAACTAAAATTGAATTTTTCCCAACAAAATCTTGCTCAATGAGAAAATATTTTATGAGTGAGGTAAATAAGGTGGATGAGGGCTTAACATGTGATGAAGGATAGGGGAAGATACAGGTGGTGACGGTTAATAAAAAATTATCAATTTCAGAAGATTAAGTAGGTTTCGAAAAGAGATAATTTGCCAAGAAGATGGTTTATGATATTTGAATTTAAAACTTTAAGACCGGACATATTCATCACCACTATTACCGATAATTATTATTAGTAGTCTAATTTTTATTTCAGCAAATTTAAAAGGTCTAAATTAAACCTTTTCCATTTAATGGCTTAAATTTATTTAAGCTGACTGGAAGCATTTTTAACAACCTAATTTTAAAATTTTCCCTCCCTTTCCCCCATTCGTCTACCTAAAAAAATACATGTGTTAAGCTTTGGCAAGGTCTGAGGAATAATAAAAATAAATAGTATAATATATAGTGCTAGCTGCTTTTTCTTTTTACATATTTTACAAAGTTTTAAAATAAGTGATGCTTATTTTAGCAACAGAAAAATTCTTTTTATTTATAAAAGTGAGAAATTTCGTGAAGTGATATTTATGTTACATATTTATTCAAGTGATTACTGTAATTAGATAAGATGAATGAGAGGCTATTCTCACATTGAAGGATTTAAATAGTTGCAGTAACACGACGTTAAATTTAGAAAGTTGACCGTCATATATTTTTATCGATACTCGTAAAGTATTTATGCCATACTCACTCCAAAAAATTATAAATAATTAAGGAAAATTTTGTGTTGGCATTTTTTACCACAATTGTCAATTTTGGGAATTAAATTTGATTTTTTGATATTACCACAAGTGTTATGCTCATGAAATGTTTCTTGATAAAAATGGTTCCAGATTTCAAGTTTTCATATTTATTATTTTTATAAATAAATGTTTTGAATTAATATGTTGGATAAAGTTCATTTTTATAAAATTTGAACATATTTTTGAAATTTTCCATTTCTAAAATACCGAGTTTTCTATTTCGTAAATTTTTTTGAGGGATTTTTTAAGTTTGTAATTTTTAAAAAATTCTTCATATATTTTCAATGAAGTTATATTAAATCATTTTTTTTAAATTCAACGTATTTTATGAGTTTTGCATTTTTTCAAATAATTTTCTCTCAAAAAAGTTTTTGCTCGTAAAATATTATGAGTTTGGAATTTTTAATTACTTTTTTCTTGCACATAAAATTTCCTAAAAATTTATTTTTGAATTTTATATCAAAATTTTATTAATTTTATTTTTAATAGGCCAAATTTTATTTTTTCCATTTCATGGGCCTTAAAACTCATTAATGGCTTGATAAGCCTATTAACTTTTTGATAAGCTTAATGAGCTTATTTTTATTTTCTAACAAGCCCAAGAAGCTTATTTTGATTAAAATTCAATTAAAATTTATGATGTGAAATTTTATTCTTGGAATACATTATTTTTAATTTGTTACAATTTAGTCCCTCTAATTCGTTTTTATTTAAATTGAATTCTTTCTCTCTCATGTCTCTAGATGATGATGTCATGCATGATGACACATGTAAAATAACAAATTGATTAATTAAAATCTTATAAAAAATGAAAAATCTAAAAAAATAATGAATAAAATAAAAAGTTAAAGCAAATATGGAATATTATGGAGATGGCTAGAAGCCATTCAACCAAGGTGTTTCATACATCCCTTTGCCAACATTCATCCCCTATTTATAGGGGATGGTTTCTTCATTTTGGATTCTTGGCTTTGCATGCAAAAAAAAACACTAAAAGACATTGAAAATTCTTAGGCTTTTACGCTTTAAAGGTAATTTTTCTTGTAAAAATTTTAATTTTTGTTTATTTTATGTTTGATTCTTCATTTTAGTGAGCTTTGTGACTACTTAAGCTCATGGATTTTGATCCATGTTGAAAGGCAAAGTTTGAAAGCTGTGATCAAAGTTTTTTGATTTTGTTGTTAAATTTGATTTTTACTAGTCTCAATTGATGAATTTTTAGGTTTCTTTAAAAATATTTTCATATTTATTTATGTTGATTTATTCGTTATTTATATGTTTTTATGCATATTTATGCTTCATAAAAAACTATGATATGTATGCATGTTTATATTCATGAAAATATGTAATAAATAAAATTGTTTGATTTGATATATATGCTGGCTGTATACATTTATAACTTTTGATGAAATGTTATTTAGTATTTTTATGAGATTTTGGAATATTTTATGAAGCATGAAACTTGCAAGGGCTTGAAAATAGTTTTTCCAAAATTTTCAAAGGACTTGGAAGGGCGTGTCCAAGCTTGGCTGCATCTGATCTTGATGATTTTGTGATGTTTTGATGTTTTTTAGGTTATTTTGGTAATTATAGAAAATATAGGGACTAAATTGTAAAAATTAAAAAAAATTTTCTGTGGCCAGCCAAGCTTGGCCAAATCATGTAGACTCTTTTAGAAGTGTTTTCATGCTTAGTCTAATATATATGAATGTGTTTCATGCATTTCTTATCATTTTTGGGTCATTTTGTAATTTTAAAAAATTTAAAGACTCATTTGCAAAATTGTAAAATTTTTGTTCTAAAGCCATAAGTGCTTGGCCGAATTGATTATGTAATTTTTTGCATGTGTTTCATGTTGATTAGGATATGTTTAATATTTGATTTTGTGTTTTATTTCATATAAAGACTAAATTGTGAAAATGAAAAAGTTTTGTTTTAAGGCCCATCATACTTGGCCAAACCATTTGCAGACTGTTAGGGGTGTCTTTTGATGTATTTACATGTTTGAATGTGGCTTTTTTAATATTTTGGCATTTTGTTGTGTTTTTGTAATTTTAAAAAGTTTAGGGACTAATTGCAAAACTTTAAAAAATAACTCTAAGGCCATAAGTGGTTCGTTAAATACTTTTTTATGATTTTTAACATAATTTTTTATGATAAATTTTGTGTTTAATTATGTGTTTATTTTGTGTAGGGACTAAATTGCAAAGTTTGCAAAGTTTAAAGATTATTTAGAAAAACCTTGCATTTTAGAGTTAATAAAATATTTTTGACATTTTAAGAATATTTATAAGATTCCTCTAGTCCTCTAAAGGGGTGTAGAAATTATGAAAAAATTTTCATATTCTTCTAGGTTTTGATGAGAGCATGAAATGTAACTTTGAAAAGTCTAGGGACCTATTAGTAGTTTTTGCATTTCAAGTCATCTTTTATGTCCAACTTACCTATGGATTATCATTCCATATGGCTATCAAGTCCTCTAGGTTATCAGGATACTTTTACATCAAAGGTAAATTTAAGGGTATTTTAGTAATTTTTTTGAAACTGATTCTTATGTGATTGCCGTGATACTTATATGTCAAAGATGTATAGTAAAAGCAGGTAAAAGCAGGTTCTCTCATTTATGAAGTCATCAAGTCCTTTAGGATTAAGAGGATACTTCTATGTCAAAGGTTGACTTTAGAGATATTTTAGTAATTTATATCAGAACCAAGTCTTATGTGATCATTGGGATACCTCTATGCTGAAGGTGTAAAATAGGAATAGGTTCATTTGTCTATAAGGTTATTGAATCTTTTGGGATATCGAGATACTTATATGTCAAAGGTACACTCAAGGACATTTCATTAATTTATTTTAGAACTAAGTCCTTTAAGGTCATCGAGAAACTTTTACATTAAAGGTGTACTTTTGGGGACATGTTGGTCAAATCGACCAAATTTGGATCCCTAGATTCTGTTTAACCGAGTCTTAAGTTATTTATTATTATTACTTAAATAAAATTAGAATTTTTGCAAATCAAGGTAATGTCTCCAATGTTAGAATAGTGTATGGAATTTCTCTAGTATATGAGAAGGATTCTATGGACTATTCTAATAATAAGATATCCTTTTTAAAAATGGAACTCAAGATTTTTTTTTTAAATTTTGAAAAAAAACCTTTTGTGTTCCTCTGGTTGTTCTATGAGGTATGAAAGATATTTTGATTTCTTAAAACCTTTCACATTCCACCAGCTCTCTAGTGGGGCACGATAGCAAATGGTAAAAATTTTCATGTTCTTCTAGCTCTCCGAAATGGTGCAAAAGATATTTTATTTTTCAGAAATATTAAAAACTTGATTTCTCATTTGGAATAATAAATTTGTTTCATAAAATTTTATTTTTAAAAATGAGAATTATAATTACATATCGAATATCGAAACCAAATAGAAATCAAAATCTAAATTAACACATGATTAATAAAGTACTGATTACTGGACATTATAAGAGGGATCGATACTTATTTGTGATAGTAATTGACTCTCGAACCTTTTTAAGCAATCTTTGGAATGAATGTAGACCTTACAGTTTGTTTTTAAGGGTTTCATAAACCTCAAAACATAAACTATGATAAGAAATCAATCTCACCAAGCTAAAAGAGATTGGTGGCAACTTCAAAATAAATGGTTTTTTTATAACAACTTTTAGGATTAAATCAAGTGAGAATTCATCTCCACAACTTAATTCCCAAAACAAAAAAAAAGAATGATAAGAAAAAATAATAATGATATGGCCCCTAAAATAAAAGAAAAATAATGATATATAGATATATATAGGAACAAGGGGTACACCTACTATTTTAAATCAGGTGGGTCAGGATTTGTATTTAGGCCATGTTGTGACACTAAGTAAGAAAAAATAGATTTTTGAAAAGCTTAAAGATCCAAGTGTAGGAAGTCTTGGGGTAGCAAGTAATCAAATTACAAAAGTTTTATAAATAACATATAAACATGGTAGTGGAAATATAACAATAAAGATAATCTAAGACTTACTAAAGAGGATCATCTTGCATGATCTTGACTAATATTTAAGATCGAGAAACCTAAAGATCTATTGAAGATTCAAACATACCTTAATCTTGAGAAGTTTTTTAGTAATTTCATGACCCAATTATCAGAAAAACCAAGCCTGATTGTCATAAACCAAAGCTATCCAAGCATTTAGCCTCTAACAGTTATCCACATAAATAACCCAGAAAACCTTCAACAAGGAATAAACTTTGTTGCCAGGAGCCATGCTAACAGCTTAGGTTTTAGTAAACCTTCCTTTGCACTTAGAAGATCTTGATTCAACAATCAAAGAGCCAAGAAGAAAGCAATTTCCTTCCAAGAAACTAAAGATTGTGCAATCTCCTTACGGTTTTAGGCAGAAAATGCCAACTAGGTTTCCTAAGCTTTCTTAGCCAATTTTTCAAGTGTCATCTATAGGGGATGGCAATCATAAGGCAATATACCTAGGGTTTAAAATTTTAATTTTTGAGAAATTATAATTTTCCTCTAACCTATTTGAACTCATTCAAATTGGGCCTAAACAACCATTGCTTGTATTAGACATATTGGGCCCATCTTAATTTAATTTTTACTAATCACCTTTATGTGTATGACCCATGAGGCCCCCATCATATTAGCAATAAATATAAAATAGCCCAAGAATGTTTTACATTATAGGCCAAGATTGGCATCTAGCACTACATCATGGCCACCCAACATACAAAGAGTGTCAAGATGGTTTTGGCAAGGCCTTAAGTGTTTATTATCTCAGTATAATAAATATCCTTTCATCATATATCCCAGAATTAACAAGAGCATGATTCAGTGTCTACTCTTAGCTCATTTTGCATTAGTGTGCAACCCCTATGTGTTAACCCAATAATCAATATTGCCTTGGCTAAGGACTTTGAGTTAACATGGGTTAGGTATATGTGAAATATGTCCTCTCATATCACTTAGGTGATGAATCCTTTCTAGACTACTTATTCACCTACCATATGATTCATGCCATACCCAAAAACACCCTACCATAAGTGTCTATCTATTATGGACCCATTCATGATGAAATCAAAGCAGGACACTCCTTATATGATATGACCTGGTGTCACAAGTCTGAGGATCACTTACATTACTGACACATGAGAGTATTTTCATAGACACTTGAGTGAAATATCAATGGAACTCTTATAGTGGGTCATGTTCAGTGAATTTGTTACCATAACAAGCACCCATATGCATCCTATGCATGAAGGCTTACATATGCTAGTCTTTGTGCATAGTCAGTGCCTTGTCTTGATAATACGATGACCAAGAATGTTTTTAGAAACACAGCTTTGTGCATAGGGATGTCATAATTATAACTACTTACAATTCCCCTACAAGGCCAATGTGTTTCAAGGGCTTTATCTACATAAGACATTTAAAACAATTATACAATTAAATCTTATTGATAAAAAATACCTTTATAATATCAAATAAATATAATGTTCAATTACATGAAATTAGTAAATGATAATGCCTTACAAGCCATAATTATTGGCTTGCAGGGCTTACACTAACATGAAGACCTGAGCAATCTTAATTTTCTCTTTTCCTTTTTTATCTTTTTTTGTAATATTTATGATGTTGAATCTATTTGGTTTATGCTTTCTTTATATACCATAAACTAAATTTATTTTTTTTAAAGTTGTAATGGAACTCAACATGTAGTTTGAATTATTTTAATCATTTTCTTGTTTTAATGATAATTGAGTTATTTATTCAATCTTGTTTTAGTGCTTCTAATCACTTAATCAACTATTAAATTGATTTGTTAATATTCATTTATAATTCATTTTTAATCAACTATTAAATTGACTTAGAAAAGAAAATTTAATCTTTGGACTTGAATTTAATACCATATATTCATATTCATTTATAACGATGAATTAATTTGCATGTTACATAGGAATATACGAGCATGTTATATGTAACAAAAATAAAGTCCTAGCTTAATGAGTTTTTCTTTAATTCAATTTGCAAAAGAATATATTAAATTGTTTAAGATATTTTTAGAAGACTATTGGAAGATATATCTATAAATAAATTAGAACTCTAGGCTATAAATACCTTATTGACTACTCAAACATCTTTCTATGTCTTATGTTCTACTCAAATAGTACATTTGTGGTTTAGACCATAAATAAGGTAAAATCAAAATATAACATTTTTTCTATTCTTAAGTCAAAAGATCACTTATATAACCATCACATGAGAATGTTGCTATAGACAATTAGTGAACTACTAAGTGATATTTCATATTGAGCAATGTTTAATGTACTAATTTTATAACAAGTACCTTATTGTAATGTGCCAAATGTGAATACAACATGCTAGACTTGGAATGGATAAAATTTTTATTCCTTGGATATTGGGATAGGACTTAATTGTTGGATCTAATAGCTTATCTAGCTTAACCCTAAATAGTTATTATGAAATGACCAAAAGACATGGAGTTGCCACCAATCTGTTTATTAGGTGAGATTGCTCACCTATTGGAGTTCATCTTTGGAGGGTTATGAAACCCACATAAACAAATTTTGAAGTATACTTATTAACTAGAGATTTATATGAAAAGGGCTCTAGAGTCGGTTACGCATATAGTGAGACATGTCCCCTTTATGATGGATGTAAAATTGTAGCTATTTATTAATTTTTTCCTAAATCTTGATTAATATTGATTTTAATGTCTTGATACTTAATCATAATCCCTAAATTTGAAATTATTTGAAATTAATATTTTTTTGTTCCAAGTAAATCGAGAATTTGCTAAATTTGAAAATCAAAATATTTTTGGCATACCTCCAGAAGCCTTGGAGGAATAGAAAAGTTTTATTTCTTGTGTAAATCCATAAATTATAATTTATTTGTTTAAAAATGGTATTCCTTTGTTTAAAATAATCTATGAGGTGACTTTTATATATTGAAAGCACATCAATGGACATTTTAACTTAAGGATATTTCCTCGAATTTTTGAAAAACATGTACATTATAATTAGCATATAAATATAGTAAATTTTAGGCATAGTCTTACGAAAATTACTATAAATAACATATATGAAATTGCAAAATGATCCTTTAATTATGAAAAATAATCTAAATGGACTTAGCATGTATGTACCTTATAAAATGGCCCTAAATCATAGAAAATGAATTAAAATGCATGAAATTTTGCATAATAATTCCTAAGTCATTGAAAATGACTTAAATATTTTTAAATTATATAAAATTGCATGACAGTCACTAGATCATGAAAAATGACCTAAATGACCCCAATATTCACCAATTGCATAAGAATCCCTAGATCATGAAAAATGACATAAATAACTCCAACATACATGAAATTACATGAAAGTCCCTAGATCATGGAAAATAACCCCAACATATAAAAAATTGCATAGAAGTCCTTAGATCATGGACAATTACCTAAATGACCTTAAAATGCAAGAAACCATATGAATGGTCATAAATAATGAAAAATGACTAGAATAACCCTAAATACAAGAAAGTTACAAAATAATCCCTAATATGCATGAAACATTATGCAAAAATTTCAAAATAGTCCTTAAAAGTTTTTAACATATTTAAATGTACCTATAAACATTTTATTTCACCAATAAACATACAGGCACGATAAAGTACATGATTTTTACTCTCAAAACACCGTATTAACATGAACATACCTAAAGTTACAATTACACACAATGATGTTTCCATAATCATAATAAAAATTCATGGACATGTGAATCATGATAATAATATATGAAAATATCATAAATGCATGCAACATAAAGTAGATGAAAGATACCTAACATTAGATATCTAACAATGGCAAGAACAAAGAAAAAAACATGATGAAAGCAACCACAAATCATGCAACCTTATTTTGAAATTTATAAAAACAAGTTTTCTTTATGTTTTTAAGAAACTTTAAACAAAAATTAGCAAAGAAAACCAAAAGAAAGCTTTTGATGATCATAGCTTAAGATTTAGCCATAAACATAGTTTCTACACCTTTGGCTCAAATAATCACCTAAGCGCGGCTTAGGATCCTTAAGCTCACGTAAAATAAAGAGAGAAATAAGGGAAACAAAGTAGAAAACAAGTAGAGAAACAACCTTGCATCAGACTAGAAGAAGTCTTTTTCCTTTTATTTTCTTTCTCTTTTTTAGTTTCTACCATGTTTAATTGAGAAGTAGCTCTCCACCTATTTTAGAGGCCTTAAGAGGTTTAAAACCTCTCTTGGCTAATTGTTTGCCATCCCTATGCACTTTTACTTAATCTTTGACAAGTCCCAAGCTTGCTTCTAAGTAATCTCTCTAATCTTGAGGTGTTTTGATCAAAAAGGCTGAAACCTTCTTATTGAGCAGGGGTTCAGTTGAGCTAAGTAGACAAACTCAGTTGCATGCCCCCAAGGAGAAAACCTCACCCATAGAAATCATATCTTGGTTCCATGCAAGAAAAAGCTTTTAACTCTAACTTAAAATAACATCCCATTATATTTAAGCTAAACTAAACTTTAAATGTTTAAAAGATAAAAACTAAATGCCATTTAGTCTTCAAACATAATTAAAACATTAAACTCATCTATTTTAAGCTCATTTAAACTTTACTAGCTTTAAGTTACATGGGTGGTTCTCATGCTTAAGTTTTGATGAAAAATGTTAATGAAAGACTTCTTACATTATTATAGAGTGATCTAAGTCATTAGGAAGGTGAAATGTGAGAAAACTTGGGTAAAGCTTGTTCAAAGTGGAAAATTTGATGATTCAGTGCTTGTATCAATATAATTGCATTTTGAACCAAAATTCCATAAAAAAATGACATTGTATCGATACAAGATGGTATTGTATTGATTCAAATGCATGTTCCAGGCTTGGAATGACTAAAACTAGATGATTCATCAATACATCTTTGTGAATTTCATGAAAGTGACATTTTTTACATTCTAAGGGTTTTTAATTGATTAATTTGGTGCCTAAGCACATTTTTTCTTTTCGCTTGGCATTGCTTGCCTAGTACTTGATGCACGACACTCAACAGTCACCTTTTTTTATTTTGTTATTTTGTTACCTTTCAATTAAGTCCTTGGATGTCAAAAATTGTTTAGGGAAGAGAAAGAAATTATTAAGGCATAAGAGGTAGGTGCATTTTATTTGAAGTCTTAGATTGAGCATAGTTCATTTGAAAAGGGCTTACAAAAAATTAGGTATCTACAGTTGCCCTTCTTTGGCTATTGTTGAGCATCAGCAGTAAGGCAAAGACTAAAGATAATATTGTCCAAGCTTTTTATTTATTTTTTTTATTTTTCCATTTTTTTATTTTTATTGTTTTTTATTCTCCCCTTTTTTTATACTAACCTAGTCGAGCTTGCCTTTAACTAGTTACATTAGGCTTATTCTTACCCATTTTTTTAAGCATTTCTTTAGTTAGCTATATTGGCATAAAATCTAAAATAATAACTTTGCTCGATTTACCTTTAACTTACTAAGTCGAACTTTAAGTCTGAAAAACCAACTTTACTAGGTTTACCTTTTACCTACAAGGCTAAGAACTATGCCCATGTTATTAGGTTTACCTTTAACCTAGCTAAGTCAAACCTAAAGCACTAACTATTTAAGACTTGAATTCTGGTTACCTTTACTAAAAGCTTTTTGATATACCACTAAAGAATTATAATTGTTTTGATTATCACTATCAATTGTTTTGGATATACCATAAAGGCTTGAATTCTATATGCCACCGTTAGAAACTTTGGACATACCACCAAAGACTTATATTTGTTTCAGTTACCAAATGCTTTGGATATAATACCAAAGACTTATATTCATCTTGGTTATCAACATCGTAAAGTTGCTTTTATAGTTTTCTTAAATTTTTTTGGATTCAAACACTGATGATCGTTTTGTAAAAATCCTTAAATGCTTCAGATGCCTCCACTAAAGACTTTTTTTTTGAAAATTTTTTTATATACTTCGGTTCCACCACCAATGATCATTTTGTAAAAATCCTTAAATGCTTCGGATGCCTCCATTGAAGACTATGTTTAACAATTTTCTTAAATGCTTCAGATTCCACCATCAATGATTATTTTGTAAAAATCCTTAAATGCTTCAGATATTTTTATCGAAGACTTGTTTTGAAAATTTTCTTAACTGTTTAGATTCCACCATTGATGATCATTTTTGTAAAAATCCTTAAATGCTTTAGATGTCTCCACTGAAAATTTTGCAAGTGTGTTTGATTGATTTATGGTTGTTGCAATTACAGTTTCCAAGCAAGTGCAAAGATGTAACAGTTTTAAAAATAGTGTTATTGCTTATAGAAGTTAGACAATATGAATACATAGATAAACACTAGTGCAGGTGCTCATTGAAATATGTATGTACAGATATCCTTGTCAAGAATGGTGCCAATGCTCACGAAATGATACAAATGCAAGAATCAACAATGATGTATAAGAAATAATACAAATGCAAATGTCATATGTTTTTAATGATATAAAGATCGAAACTTTTGTTTAGTTATCGCTCGGGTCTAGCCTAATCATTCTTTTTGATTTTAAATCTAAATGTATTTTGAGCCTACTATGCCCTAAGAAAGATTATTTCTTTTTCTAACATTCCCTATCATCTTGCCCTAATGATTTTTAAATTTTCCTAAACAACCAGTATTGAATTTTCACTTAGTTATCTTCTTTTCATGGATTAATTCTTATCTCAATTTGGTGTTCTTTGTAGATACTTAATTTCACGCAGACTCATTTTTTTGAAAGTTTTAGATATCTGAGAATGAGAATCTAGTGGCAAGCCTAGTAGAAGTCAACCTATTCTATACATACTAGGCATTTTCAAGACTAATTTAGTCATACCTAATGGCCGCGTATGCACATGACAGAAAATCTGTAATTTTGAGGGTCATTGAGCATTAACCTCGGATAAAAAAGACCAATGTTCAAGAGAAAAATTGGTTTTTAAATTTTTTTGTGAAATTTTGAAATTTATTTCTGTAGATAATATCATGGTTGAATTTCCCATTTTAGGAACTTTTGAAAATTTTTCGTGTAATTTTGGGAGTCAACCATTATTTAGTTTTACCAAACTTGTGTAATATTTATGCCGATATAACTCTAAAAAAAATATTTAAGAAAAATATGTATTGACTTTTTATACCACGAGATGTAGAATTGTCAATTTTAGTACTTTTGAATTTTTCACAATACTATGGGTGTCATATTCATGAAACTTTTTCTAGTAAAATTTGTACCTAATTTCACGATTTCATATTTATTATTTTATTGATTAGTATTTTGAACAATATGTCAAATTTGATTTATTTTTATAAATATTTGAATGTATTTTTGAAACTTTCTCGTCTCTAAAATATAAACTTTTTTATTTGTAAATTTTTTTATAAAATTTTTTAGAGTTTAGAGTTTTACATATTTTCACATATTTCAATTAAAAAATTTTGGATATTGCACTTCAAAATTTTGGTTCTTTTTTATTAAATATAATTTCCTTTTGAAAAGGCTTTTGCTTTTAAATTTTTACGAGTTTGAAATTTTTAGTTGTTTTTTTTTACATAATTTTTTTGAATTTTTTATATGGAAAATTTATTTATTTTATCTTTAATAAGCCAAAGTTTATTTTTCCCATTTCATGGGCTTTAAAACCTATTAATTTTCCTAACAAGCCTGATAAGCCCATTAATTTTGCAACGAGCCCAATAAACCCATTTTTGCCTTCTAACAAGCCCAAAAAATCTATTTTGACTAAATTTTTAATTAAATTTATTGTGTGAAATATTTTTCTTGAATGCATAATTTTTAGTATACTATAATTTAATCCATATAATTTGTTTTTATCAAAATTAATTTTTTTTCTTATCATCAAAAGAAGGTGAAGTTTCTAGATAAGGAGTCATTCTTGATGACTCCTACAAGAGATAAATTAATTAATTAAAGCTCATCAAAATGCATAAAAAATCTAAAAAAGAAAAAAAGAAAAAAAAATCAATGGCCATTCAGCCAAACTGATTTTCAACTAAGTTTGGCCGAACTTCCCTCTTTCAGCTAAGTTTGACCATTCAGGTATGAAAGAAAATGATAAAAACTTTCATGTTTTTTTGGTTCCCGATAAGGTGCAAAAGATCTTTTCATTTTTATGAATATTAAAAACTTAATTTTCTGCAATGGAATAATAAATTTGGGATTTTAGATAATTTTGATATACGAGAATTATAATTACATATCAAATATTGAAATGAATAAAAATAAGAATATTAATTAACACATAATTAATAAGATATCAATTTTTGGGCATCATGAGAGAGATTAATCCTTCCTTGTGATTATAATCGACTCTTGGACCCTTTCATGCGATCTTTGGTATTATCGCAAATCTTGTAGTTTGTTTTAAAGGGTTTCATAACCCTTGAGATATGAATTTTGGTAGGTGACCAATCTCACCTAACCAAAATAGATTGGTGGTGACTCTAAGATAAATGGTTGTTTTATAATGACTATTTAGGGTTAAGTCAAGTAAGAGATTCATCTTGACAACCAGTCCCCAAAATCAAAAAAATAATGATATAAAAAAGTAGATAGGAGCGAGGGTATAGCTGCCTTTTGAGTTGGACTAGTCAGGATTCATATTCGGGCCATACTATGGCATTCTTCGATTGGGAAAACCCTTATCGCTTTTCATGACATCTTATTAGTTTTCTTAAAATAATTTTGTTTAAAATCATTGGGTTGAAAGCATATGATATTCAAGTATATTGATGATCTCCAGTTAAAGGATTTCCTATGTCCTAAATTTGGCATTTTCAAAATGGTTTGGGAGATTAATAGAAAATTTTGACTAGTTTGAAAAAATTTCATGATGAGTGAGATATATGCCCCATTTTCTTAGGTTTGCGAATGGATCAGGCCTTCCAAAATTTACATTCCTTTGAAAATCAGATAAATTTAATGTTTTTTTAAGTTTTGTGAATGTTAGTATTTTGATAGCCACCAAGATTGTCATGATAAGTTTATGAATGAAAAGTTAATTTGGTAAAGGTGAAGGGTCTAAAATCTAGAGTTGATCCCTCCACATAAGAGATGATAATTTTAGGATATTCAAGGAATTTCGGATACCCTTAGACTTCTTTAAAATGATGATCTTGGTAATTGGTGAATGATACTGAAAATTCTCTTATTTGCTTTAGATTACTTGTTTCTTGGTTTTCACCCTAGATCTTTATTTTTTTTTTCATTTTTCATTGCTTTATCATGCTTTTAAGAAAAACTCGAAACCTTTTGACAAGAAATTTTTCTTAAGGAATTGTCTCATCAGCTCAAATAACCATATTTAATCCAAATGGGCTTTTCAAGGTACATAATGCAGGCCATGGCTCACTGTTTAAAAGGATAGGATACATATGAAAGGAAATCCTAGGCTCACGCATATTGATATAGGCATAAAAAATAATCAGAATTGAACAAAAAAAACACTCGAATTTTCTCAATATCTTAGGTAGAGATATACAAATGATCTATAGCAATACAGAAAACAAAGATCTAATAGAAATCATACTTAGAGACTCATAACTCTAAGTGTGTTGATCCTTGCACAAATGCATTATGGGTTGATTACTCTGATCTCTTCTTGAGCCAAAAGTAGTCTGAGTGTTCTACTTTTAATGATGATCCACATAGATGCCTCTTAGAGCCTTCATAAGGTCTGATGATTCTTCAGTGCTAGCCAGAAAGCTTTTCAAGCCTCAACCAAAGGATATATAGCCAACATGTTTAGAAAAATGAGATTGATAAATTTAAATTAACAAAATTTGACTATTTCTTGACAATTTTTAAGAAAGAATGGGGTTGGAGTATCCTCTCAAAAGACAAGGTTGGAGTATCCCAAAAAATGAAGACTTTCATAAGTTTCAAAATTTGAATGAAGTTTGCAAAAGTGGGGTTAGAGTATCCCTCTAAGGATGAAGTTAGAGTATCCTCAATAGAAACTTCAATGATTTTAGAAAAACAATCTTGAAAGCTTTATCTTGACAAAGGTTTGGTAATTTCTTAACAAAATGACAATTTTTTTGACAAAATAGGTGATTTTTAATAAAAATAAGGATGATAAAGCTTAAAAATTTTTTGTGCCTTGATCTAAGACTACGAGAGTCAAAGAATGTTCCTTTTGACTAGATGGATTGAATGGGATCACTTGGAGGAATTCCAATGCCTTGGAGTGGGAGTTCGAAGGAATCAACTAATCTTGAACAATGATGAAAATAGGGGACAACATCATGCTATCCCGATTTTTAATTTTATTCTGGACAAATATGAAGGTTCTAGGGGTCATGTAAGGTGCCATTAAAAAGTTAACTTAATAAGAATCAATATAAAATTATTCCAAAAATCCTAGAAAAATTGCCTCCCATGTGGAAATATTTTTCAAAGTAGGGACTGGTTTGATAGTGGCAGCATATGGAGGGGAAGTGGTGCAGCTGATTTTGAAAAATCATTTTAGATTCATAAAGAATTGTTAAATCATAAAATATACCTTTTTGAAAAGGGATTTTCACAAAGTTTTAATGAAAATTATTTCAAAAATCCAAAAAAAAATCATCTAGTGGGCTAAAACAACCTAAATAGAATATGAATCGTTGATTCTAGGGGTTTTAGATAGCAAAACTTCAAAAAATCATAACACCTTCATGGGAAATGATCCGAGGGCGAACAAGAGATAATTGGAACGGTGGTTCAATGCCCTCATAGGGAAAATGTCAAAAAATTTATGAATATTTATTTATGGTTCAAAAAATAAATTTTCAAGTAGTGAATACAATACTGCCAGCATAAAATAAGGGAAATTTTTGGTTTTCTTGGAAATTTTTCTAGCTAAATTCAAGCCATGGGCATCTGAATGTTCATGGCGAAAAACAATAAGTGACATGGGCTTCACAAGCTCATTTACATAATCCTAGAGTAGTTTAGAATGATGAAACAGCTCATTGACCATGCCACTAACACAAGGACCCTAGGCAAAGATCAAGGCATAAACAAGTTTGGACACTAAAAAAGGGCATTTTATTTAAACAAACAAGAATATCTAGCCTCTTTTAACCTTAAATCCCAACTTAAATAGCTTAATATTACCAAGATTAAATTGTTAGTTTGTGAAAAATAATGACTAAGATTAATCCCATTATTTGGGTTAATCTTAATCTAACTTGGGGTGTCATTTTTTTAAATATATATATATACATCAGCACATCAAACAAGTATGGTAAAAACTAAAAAATAAATCAGTAATATTAAAAATTAAAGGCATAGAACAAATATCATCAGAGGCATTTAAACAAGCATTTCATAATGATTAAATACAACCTCAAACGTAAAAATGTCACCTCACATCCCAGTACCAGTTTTAAATTATTTTTGACATTTCAGCTTAAAGATTAGGTGAGCCTCAGTAGCTGGTTTTCTTCCTTCATATAGGTGGCCTAGGTTTTAAACCCAGGCCATTCAATCATAAATTTTTTTGTTCTTTATTTTCTTTTATTTTCTTTTTCTTTCTTTTTCTTTCTTTCTTTTTCTTTTTTTTTTCTTTTTTTTCCTCACCCTAAGACTAGAACACAGAAAAATTTCCAGAAATTAGTGATCGACCACCGATCAATTGCTGACCACTATGGTCGATCATCACTTGTCGATGATCGTTGGCTCTTAAACTTTACCTCTATACTCTTTCTGACCTCGTCTTTCCAAATTTGAAGCCAAGTTTTTTCTTAATCTTTTTAGATTTCTCTAAATCTATAAGAGAAGTTTGAACTTTTTTACCTCAAATTTGACCAGCATCCACTATTGGATCGATCCTAAACTCTAGTACATTCTTTCTTTTTGTATGAGCTTTCTTTTCATCATTGGGATTCTCAAAATAAGCATCGAAACCTCTTTAAATGAAAAACCCCACTATGAGTTTTTTATATTTTTTTGAAAGCTTGTTTTTTCTTTTTTTTTGTTAGGTTCTTAAAGAAACTTTTTTCTCCAATTTTCTTTGATCTTTCCTTGTATGAGCTTCCTTTCTTTGGTGGTTCTATACATAAAAAAAAGCTGAAACGACTGGTGGTATGGGAACCAGATCCATGGCAAAAGCTCCATGGTTGGTTTTACAAATGAACAGAGTTGTTGCCATGCTGAGCATGGCAGTCGACTCTTTTTTTTTTGTCTTTGTTTTTTGTTTTTTATTTTTCATTTATTTTTATCATTTTATGATAAAAACCTAGCTTTGACATGTGGGTCATAAGTGACTCATTTAAAAAATGTGGCCTAGGTTCGAATTCTCTTTTTTTCTTGTCTTTTTATTTGTTTTTATCATTTTGTGACACAAATGCATGCTTGGAGTATTGGTTATAGGCAACTTATTCACAAGGGTGGCTTGGGATTGAAACCCAAGCCTCTCTTTTTTATTTTATTTTTGTATTTTTCCAAACAAGCTTAAATTAAAATGAATTAAGCCTAATTAATCCGAATCCAACAAATGCAAATTAAAAGTGGCCTGATTAATTGAATTATTTCAAATAACAAGTGTCCTAAAAACTGCCTGGATAGAATTTGATGGCTATAGCTACCCCTACTTGGCTGTTGTTGAGTATCAAGAACAATGCAAAGATCGATAGACATCATTTTGTTTAGGGCATGCTCGATGCTACCTCGTGTTCCTGTAATGAAAAGACTAAATTCAATATAATGCCAAGATAAAATAAAATTTTGGTAGTGCTTCCAAGATTTTCTTGGCAAAAGGTAAAGTATCAATTTTCGGATGAAAAACCTAGACTATGATCTTAGGCTTGACCTATCCCTAGGTTTGACTTAAAATGATAGAGTGCTAATGTGTCAACTCATAGCCAGCAACACTGGACTTTTGATAGTTTTTGACTAATTTAGATAAAAGACCTAGACTTTGATCCTAGGCTCGACTTATCCTTAGGTTCAACTTAAAATGCCAACATGTCGAATCCCAAACAACAACATTGGTCTTTTTGAAAAGATTTCTTGACAGAGTGTCTTGACTAAGGTTTTTGACAAAAGTTCTTGATAGAGGAGTTCTTGATAGAGTGTCTTGATTGAGGTTCTTAACAAAAGTTCTTGACAAAAGATTTCTTGATAGAGTGTCTTGACTAAGGTTTTTGACAAAAGTTTTTAACGAAAGATGCTAATAAGTCAGATCATAGCATTCCAACAACATTAGCTTTTGAAAAAGATTCCTTAACAAAGGGTTTTGACTGAGTTTTTTGACTAAAATTCTTAACAGAGGATGCCAATGAGTTGAATCATAGCATTCCAATGACATTAGACCTTGAAAAATGATTCTTGACAAAAGGTCTTGACTAAGGTTCTTGATTGAAGTTCTTAAGAGAGGATGGTAATAAGTTAGGTCATAAAATTTAAGCAATGTCATCAAACTTTAAAGAGATAGGGGTCTCACTTGAGCAATCTTTCAATTTGCTAATTTTTAATATTAAAGATTCTTACCAAAAAGTTCATCAAGATTCGACAAATATTGCTTGACATGATGCTGGTAGGATGATTTTATGCATGAAAATATGAGTGCATGATATAATGACGTGAATGTGAGTTTCTTGATAGTATGACTGCATGATCAATGCATAAGGTCTAATATGGGAACACACATTAAAAATTTTTCTTTCAATTAGGAGCTATTTTTCTTATGCTGTAATTTAGACAATTATAGGCCTTGTGATAATGACTCCTTTGATGCTTGGATAATCATTTTCTTAACTTGATATACTAGTCAAGCTTTTCTTAATAGGTTAAGAATTGGGTTTGTTATGTTTCTTGACTTTTGGTATTTGATGATCTTTTCTAATAAGGCTGTTGGTTCTTATTGTCGATTTATAGGCTGGTGACTGTTTGGCTTGGTTAGTTTTTAAGTTTTAATGGTACATTTTGACTGATGATCTTAGGAGTTAAGGAAAAATCAACACATGATTGTGATAGGTAGGTATTGGGTGTAGAGGGAATTCATGATTTTGACATTCATGGCATAAACAAAATCTTTTTCTTTTTCTTGTCCTTTCGATGTAATGTTAAGAAATCTTGATGTGAATTTTATTCAATTATCGAGAATTATCAATTAAATGGTTAAAAGAAGCAAGGTAATATTTCATTCATGACAAAAGATGATACAATTCGATTTTGACAAACAAAAGATAGAATGACAGATCTTTTGGGCGATTGATACCTTTGACAATCTTAACATAAACATTTTTGATATAGCTCAAGGTCTTTCTCGAATGATCAATATGTTTAATGTGAGTCGATCTTCTGAAAAACTTAAGATTACATTGTGCCATTTTGCAAATGCTTCCAATGAGGGTGTTTACTTCCTTATCCCCTAAAAATGGGTTATGTTTAAGTGAAGTCTAACTCTGATTTACCTAAGGTTTGATATGGTTTAATTGGAGTTTTGACTTGGT
Organism: Adansonia rubrostipa; assembly: GCA_038381775.1. Taxonomy (NCBI): domain Eukaryota; kingdom Viridiplantae; phylum Streptophyta; class Magnoliopsida; order Malvales; family Malvaceae; genus Adansonia; species Adansonia rubrostipa. The sequence continues at coordinate 34,663 of JBBYHM010028361.1, forward strand.
TTAGTTGAGGTAAGGCTGAGTTTGATTTCATATGGCCACCTCTGGGTAAGGTTTGACTTAGGTTTTTCTGATAAGTATTTAGCTAAAGTCTGACTTGGTTAAACCTTAGGTCAGGTCAAAGCTATGTTTCTTGAATTGTCCTTTCAAATTTTTAACTCAAGCCATGTAAGTTGCCCAAATGCCCTTTCATGCTTTCATCCAAGATCTCATTTTCTTTTCTTTTGTTGTTTTTTGTTTTGTTTTTTTTACTAAGTATGCCCTTTTGGGTTTTCATCCTTTAGGCATACTATTTCTTGGCAAAGTCTAAATTGACTGGGTTGGGTAAGACATTGCCATCCATTTTTATTAGGATTAAGCCCCCTTTGGAGAAGGCTTGTTTCACGATATATGGTCTTTCCCAATTTAGGGTCCATTAGCCTCGGACATTATTATGGATTGAAAGAATTTTCTTAAGCACCAAATTTTTTCATGAAATCGATGAGGGTGGACCTTTTTGTCATGGGCCTTAATCATGCGCTTATGATACATTTGGCCATGACAGATGGCTTTCATTTATTTTTCTTCAATAAGGTTCAGTTGACCATATCTGCCTTTAACCGACTTAGCTTTTTCGAGTTTGGCCTCCATCAAAATTCTTAGAGAGCGGATCTTAACTTCAATAGGTAGGATGACTTTAATCCTATAGACTAAGGAAAATAGGGTACCATCTGTGGATGTTCAGACTGAAGTTTAATATGCATGAAGTGCAAAGGGTAATTGCTCATGCCAATCTTTGTAAGTCTCAACCATTTTCTCGACTATTTTCTTGATGTTCTTATTAGCTGCTTTGACTGCCTCATTCATTTTTGGCTGGTATAACACTAAGTTGTGATGATGGATTTTAAATTGGGACCATACTACTTGCATTAGGTTATTTTTTGTGTACAAGCATTGTTAGTGATGATTTGTTTCGAAAGCCCATATCAATAGATGATGTCTTGTTTTATGCACTAACAGACAGCTGACTTAGTGACATTGGTGTACGAGACTGCCTCCACCCATTTAATGAAATAATCAATTACCACTAGGATAAACCAATGTTCGTTAGATGTCTTAGGGGTGATAGGCCCAATCATATCCATGCCCCACTAGAAAAGGGCCATAAGGCTATCATGACATAAAGTGGTAAGGGTGGGACATTGATCTTATTTGCATAAATCTGACACTTATGACATTTTCGGGCATAGTTGATATAGTCTTTTTTTAGATTTAGCCAATAATAACCCAATCTCATAACTTGTTTGGCCATCCAGTGCCCGTTAGCATGTGTGCCACAGATCCCTTCATGAACTTCTTTTAGGGTCCTTTTGGCTTTAAAAGCATTGACGTATTGAGTAACACTTGATCCTGACTCTTTTTGTATAAGATATCCCCATTCAGAATGAATCCAATAGACATTCTCCTGATAGTTTTTTTGTCATTTTTTGTGGCATGCTTCGGGTATTATTGATCCTTGATGTATAGAAGGATGTCATGATGCCACGGTAGGCCATCCTTCTCTTCTTTGAAGTTTTGACAATGTGCCAAAGTGGTATAAATGCTCATCTGAATATGAATGGCATCTATTGATTAACTTTAAAGATAGATGACAATATGGCTAAGACGTTGGCTATTTGGTTCTTTTCCCGAGGTAAGTGTTAAAAGCTGATATCATCAAATTCTTTTATAAGTTTTGAGATCAATTTTCGATAATGAATCAGTTTAGCATCACATGTTTGCCACTCTCCTTTCAATTGAAGATGACTACGGCTGAGTCACCGAAAACTCACAGAGTCTTAACATTTCTGTCGATAATTACTTGGAGCCTTATGACATAGGCTACATATTCTGCTATATTGTTGGTGCAATCAAAGTTCAACCTAGCTGTTAAAAGAGAGTGACTTTTGTCAAGTGAAATCAATATTGCCCCGATTTTGTGGCCTAAAGCATTTGATGCTCTATTAAAATACATATCCCATGATCAGTCATGACTATTGATATCTTCCACGTTAGTGATGCACATCAGATCATTATTTGGCAAATTAAATTTTAAAGGTTCATAGTCGTTTGCTGCCCGACTCGCTAAGAAGTCAGCTATCACTCTACCTTTGATGGCCTTTTGGTTGACATAGATAATGTCATATTCGAAGAGCAAGACTTGCCATCTAGCCAATCTTTTTAATAGTGCAAGGTCTTCACACAAATACTTGGTAAGGTCGAGTCTTGCGATCAACCACATGGTGTGGTATGACATGTATTGCTTAAGTTCCTTAGCCATCTAAACCAAAGCACAGCATAATTTCTCAACGTGAAGTAGTTTTCTTCACACTCTGTAAATTTTTGCTCAAGGAATACATTGCTTGCTCTTTCTTTCTCGAATTATTATGTTGTCCAAGTACACAACCCAGAGACTTGTCAAAATCGCCAGGTAGAGGATCAAAAGTTAACTAAGAACTGATGGTACCAGCACTAGTGGGTTTGATAGATAGTGTTTAACCTTGCCAAAAGTTTCTTGACATTACTCATTCCCTTTCCTAGAATTCTATATGAATCTAGAGATATAGTTCAGTCTTCCTAAGAAGCTTTTTACCTCTTTTTGGGTTCAAGGTGATGGCATGTTCTGGATAGCTTTGACTTTATCTGGGTTAAATTTGATTCCCTTTTTATTGACAATGAAGCTCAATAGCTTGCTTAAGGTGACACCAAATGTACATTGGAGGGGTTCAACTTTAGCCAAAATTTTTAAAACTGTTCAAAGAGCTTTCAAAGATATGTGACATGCTCATCTTTTTTTGTTTACTTGGCGAACATATTATCCACATAAACTTCAATCTTTTTATACATTAAGCTATGGAATAGGTCACCATGGACCTTTGATAAGTTACCCCCATATTTTTGAGCCCGAAAGGCATGACTTTATAACAAAATGTGCCAGACATGGTTACAAAGGTAATTTTCTCCACATCTTCGGATGCCATTTTAATTTGATTATAACCTGGAAACCCATCCATAAAAGAAACCAAGGAGTTCTTGGCTATATTATTGACTAAAGTATCGATATAAGGCAGTGGGAAATTATCTTTCAGACTAGGCCAGTTTAGGTCCTAATAATCAACACACATTCATACTTCGCTATTTTTCTTGTGAACTAGGATAATATTGGAAACCCATTTTGGATAGTTGGCTATAGTAAGGAATCCTGCCTCAAATTGTTTCTTAATTTCTTCATTGATCTTAAAGAGCATTTCTGGTTTCATCCTGTTTAACTTTTGCTAGATTGGTTTGCATCAAGTTTGAGGGAAAGCATATGGACCACAATGTTGGTATCTAATCCAAGAATGTAATGATATGACCAGGCAAATACATCTCGGTACTCTTAGAGTAGGTTTATTAGTTTGGTTCTGGGGGAGGGTTTTATGAAAGTTCTAATTTTAACCTCTTTTTGATTTTCTTTGATCCTTAAATTTATGACTTCAATTGGTTTCTCATTAGGCAAAATCTATTTTTCTTCATGCTCGATCAATCGTAATTCATCTGATGGCACAAGTACTCCTCAAAATATTTATCGAAATCAACTTCACCAGTATAAATTGATTACTCAAAATCAATCTCAGGGAGCTCATCTAAAACATCTATGTCACTCTATCAGAACATCAAAAAAGGTGTTGAAGTAAAAAATATAAACAAAACTATTTATAGTCAAAGAGTTAAAGCAAGGTAGAGAATATAAATGGCCATAAAAGATGAAATGCTTTATTTGATTAAAGATGCCTATTACAAGATCTCTACGAGTTATTGCATAGAAGCAAGTAGTTTTTTTAAGTCTTGACATTATATGGAAATAAACTTAAAAAGCATAGGGGTTTATAACATGATTTTGCTATTAAGAACAAACACTAGTGAATGAAGGTAGGTTTCATTGCACTACTTCAATTGGCTCGATTGATCATTAATAGTATGGATACGAAGGTTATAACAGGCTTGATTCAAAATGACCAAGACATTAGTGGCTTTTTTTTCCTTCTAATTAACGGGATCCATGCATCCTCTCTAGCGAAAAGTCTCAAAGATCGATGGGAATAGCAATGGTTCTGGTCTTAATTCTTGAACTAACAGATAGGCTATCCTCTAATCTCTAACCTTTTTAACTTGTTGTCTGTTGTATTGCATGTTGGATTTAAATCCTAAGCCCTTCTTTTTAACTTGGTTAATGACATTGAAATCTCTGGCTATTCCTTGCTGATTCTTACCAAGCCCTTTTTCCAGCTTGGCAACCTTTGGCAATAGTCAACTTCAGACCCATGTGGGTATTCCTCAACATTCAAGGCTCAACTATCGGTAGGCCTTTTTCTATGAATGTAGCATTGACAAACTCGATTGATAGGAAGGAAAACTCAAGTGCATCCTTATTTGGTTCGATATAGGTAGCATCAATAAAAGCAATAGCGATCATCTCTTTTTAGGTTTTAGCACTGTGCATTTTATCTTCGATTATGAATTTTACCTTTTGATGCAAAGATGAGGGTACTACCCAACTAAATGTATCCATGGCCTCCTGAGCAAGTAATTATAGGATGAAATGATGTCCATTACTTGAAAATCAATCTTGTAAGTGCATGGGCTTATCTAAAATGGAATAATGATGTTTCTGATAACTCTGTCACAATGTATCCCAAGGTGGATCCTCATGGATCTTTGGATGCATATGACTTAAAATATTTTTTTGACTTAGAAATGTCTTCTTAACCGAGACTCTTCTTTCAGGATGTGATGAGAACGAAAAGTACGGATTCTTGACTTGTGATATAGTGAGGAAGAACCATAAGATGAATCACTATCTTATTAGTCTTGGATGACCATCATGAAATAGCCAACGCTTGGAGTCGCCACCGATCATTTCGGGCTAGGCATGATTGGATGCCTATTGGAACCTAGGTTTTGAGCAACGAAACTTAAAACATTGATCCCGTGGTTTACATAATGCAAATATTCGTTGTTTGGGTTTGGGAGTTGGTTACGCACAATGAGGTGTAAACCTCTTCGGGATGCCCAAAATCGGTACCTCAGTAGCTATGTCTTATCTCGGTTTCCATTATTTCGATCTTAACTTGTTGTTATTTTGATATAACCCTCTTTTAATGCATGAATCTTATAGAAATACAAATCCAAGTTTTGATGAAAAGGATTTAACTCATATACACCCAGGAGAGATGGGGAATATAGAAATTTTCAATAAAATGACCTTTGAATTTTACTTTGAAAATGGAATGTTCCACTTTGGGCACTGGAGAGATACCCGCGTAGACCATTACCTTTAATTTTATTTGAAATGATTGGAAATCATGAATGTAAATAATCATCACAAAGCAATCATGTTAGTAAGACAATAAATGAAATAACATAACATGGATCATTCAATGTAATGATAAAGAAAATGGGTGGACTATTGGAATTTATCTCGCTATTGGCATCAATTATCTAGAAATAACTGAATCGATAATTTTTTAGATGCATCTGGGTTTCTTGATTAAACAAGGTTTGTTTGACATATTCATAGAAGTCTGAAAAGGAGAAAAAAATTAATTGTTGTTAAAAGACAGGGTTGGAGTATCCCTTCAAAAAGATGGGGTTAAAGTATCCCCGTGGATGACAAAAAATTTTAACAAAGAAAGATTTTTAGATCTTGACAATTTGGAAAAATGAGATTGGAGTATCCCTTTGGAAGGTCGGGGATAAAGTATCCCCAAAAGTGACACATCTGACACTCTTTAAAGAAGTCGAGTTGGAAAAATTAAGTTAATAAAATCTTATGATTTAGAAGACGGCTGAGCATTTTGATGACTTTTGGTGAAAAGAATTATTGTGAATGAGGATGGTAAAGATGTAAAATATGTTTGTGCCTTGATACGAGCCCATGGGAGGTCAAAGCATATTCTTGAGTCTAGTCGAGTAGACATAGAGACATTCGAATGTCTTGAGATGAAATTCGGGAAAACAACTAGATTTTGACCAAAACTAAAAATTGGGGATAGCATCGTGCTATCTTGCTTCCTGAATTTATTCTAAATTGATTCGAAGGATTTAGAAGATGGACAAGATGCCGTTAGAAAGGTAACTCAATGAGGTTCATCCTAAAAATATTCCCACTACCCCAAAAAGCCACTTTCTAGGGGAATAAAATTTCAAGTTTGAATTGATAGTGCTGCTGGCAGAGGATAAGAGGGATAAGGTGTGTCAAATTTTGAAAAATCACCTCGGACTCATTTGGTGTCAAAAAATCACAAACAATACCTTTCTAAAAAGGAAATTTCATGAACCTTTTAGGGAAAATATTTTAAAAATTTGGAAAAATCATTTAGTGTGCCTGAATAGCCCAACCAGAATACATGTTTGGATTATAGAGGTTCTAGATAGCTAAGACTTGAAAAATTATAACTCTCTTATCCAGAATGATCCTGGGGTGAGTAAGACATTTTTTTAAAGATAATTTGACATGCTTTGATAGAAAAATATCAAAAAATTCATGAAAAATTGTTTAGGATTTTAAAATAATTTTTCAATTTGCAACAGTTGTGTTGCCAGCAGAGGATAAAGCAAAGCAGGGGATATCTCTTATTTTTTTATGTCTACGAGTCCAAACTCGAGTCATTGACATTCGAACATCTATAACTGAAGGGAAAGAATGGCATGAGCATCAAAAGCTCATTTGCATAGCCCCAGAGTAGTTTGGGACAATGAAATAGCTTGTTGATCATACCACTCAAGGTTTTAACTTAAGAAAAAGGCACAAACATTTAGGGAATAATTGTAAGACCATTTGCATTTCAAAATTAGAAGATATGAGCTTGTTTAACCAAGATTCTAGATCTGAAAAACTTAATTTTCCCTAAGATATTTTGCTAGCTTTAAGGAAAATGTTAAGTCCATGCTAATCCTCATTGGTTGAGGTTAACATGCTTGGCTTGGGGGGTTTCAAAAATCAATTTTTGATAGCCATTAAACATGCATTTTGACAAGGGAAAGACAACAAACATACAAGGGGATGGCACATAACATGAATGGGGATGCTAATTTTACCAATGGTTTAGACAAAGAAAATGTTATGCACTTTAACAAGAAAATGTTATGGATGTTGAAAATGATAATGATTCATGCAAGTTAATGTGTAAATGTATTTAAAATGTGTTAGGCTAATGATTCATACATGGATTAAGATAACAAGATGCATGGACATAGCATAAAATGCATGAGCAAAAGATATCAAACTAATGAGGATGAAATGAGGCATTTTGCACATAAAAATGGCATTAAGGCATCCAAATCTTAAACTGCAACAATGAAATTCTGCAATAATGCATGATAATCCTAAGAGGGTGACGGAAACATGGAGAGCTTACTAAAATGATGAAGGTGCTAAAAAATAGAAAGTGTAAGTAATATAGTAGGAAGTTATACAAACAAAACTTTAACTTTGGCCACATAGTTGGAACAATTGAGATGGCTTGAATTTCCCTCTTTTCCCTATTGTAAATAAGTAAGAAAAAGAGAGAAACAATGAGGTTTTGGTTCTAGTATGGATGAGGGTGATTTTTAACATGTGTAGAGGTTGAGAGTAAATGTTTTAGGGCTATTTTTGGGTGGTGGGCGAAGAGCTACAGGATTTGGTTTTTTGATGTGTGAATGCATTTTTTGGAAGCTGAAACAAGCTGGAATCTAACCTTCTTTAGCTGAGATAGAAGTGGTCCATTTATACCAGCATTTTGGAGCCAATTTGAAGGTGTTTTTTTTGCCATTTCTCAAAGGGGACAAAGTGATGTCAGCATGGTAGCTATAGGGTGGCTGTAGAAAGCCATTTGCTACCAATGTGATGGGCATAGGGTGGCTGGTTTAAATGATGAAATGATTTTCCAACAAATAGGGTGGCTGATGGTGACATTGGGCAACAACTAGGGAGGAGTAGGGTGATCAAATTACATTAACCCTTTTGATCCAATTTAGACTTAACAAAATGTTTTGATTAATTTAAAAGTCTAAATTCATAATTTGACATATGTTTTAATCTTTCTTGATGCAAAGAAATGAGTTAAAATCGAGTTTTGGATCAATAGTGGATGAGTAAAAAATGCTCAGATCATGAAAATGGCTTGTATGTATCGATACATTGCATAATGTATCGATACATTTGGTCTAAAAACCTTGATGGTATCGATACAATTAACATTGTACCGATACAATGATCATTGTATCAATACTATGAACCACTGTATTGATACGTGTTGATATGTATCGATATGTTTCTTTACAGAATGCATGTTTTGGTCCTTATATGGCCAAGTATCGATACATAAGGTCCTGTATCAATACAGAGGCTCATGTATTGATACATCTACATGTTGTATCGATACAAATAGGGGCATTTCAAATTTTTGGCACATTGAAGCATTTTATCGATACATGAGAACCATGTATCAAAACATTCAAGTAAAATTTATGAATTTTCTCATATCTTTTGTCCCCAGATACCTTGAACTACGTCATTTGATGCCACATCTTTGCATTTACCTTTTATATGATCCCTAGGCTTTCTTGACCTCTTTGAAATACTTTTTTGCCAGGCCTCCTCTTACGTCTATACTCTAGATTGCTAAAAATTAGCCTGGACAAATAAGGTGTCTACAGCTGCCCTTCTTTGACTGTTGCTAAGAATCAGAAACAAAACAAAGACAAATAGACACTATTTTATCCGGGGTGGATTGACGCTCCCCAGAACACTAGGTTGTTAGGTTTTTTAAGGTTTAACCCCCTTAAGTAGGTATGGAGTATCCTGGATTTTTTTATATGGGTACTGCCAGCTTGTGCAGACTTACACTTAAACCTAGATACCACTAGCTTATATGGGCTTTGATTCGATTGCCGCTAGCTTGGGCAAGCTTTGACTCAAGCTTAGGTGCCACCATCTCGGGTGGGCTTTGACTTGGGTGCCGTCAGCTTGTGTGGGCTTTGACATGGGTGTTACCAGCTCGTACGGGCTTTGACTTAAACTTTGGTGCCACCAGCTCATATGGGCTTTGACTCAGGTGCCGTTAGCTCATGCGGGCTTTGACTTAGACTTGGGTGCCACCAGCTCGTGTAGGCTTTAACTCCGATGCTGCCAGCTTATGCGGGCTTTGACTTAGACTTAGGTGCCACCGGCTTGTGTGGGCTTTGACTCGGGTGCTGCCAACTCATACGGGCTTTGACTTAGACTAGGTGCCACCAGTTCGTGTGGGCTTTGACTCGAGTGCCACTAGCTCATGCGGGCTTTGACTTAGACTTGGGTGCCACTAACTCATGTGTGCTTTGACTTAGGTGCCGCCAGCTCGTGCGGGCTTTGACTCAGACTAAGGTGCCACCAGCTCGTGTGGGCTTTGACTCAGGTGTCGTCAGCTTGTGTGAGCTTTGACTTAGACTTGGGTGCCACCAGCTCGTGTGGGTTTTGACTCGGGTGCTGTCAATTCGTGCAGGCTTTGACTTAGACTAGGGTGCCAGCAGCTCGTGTGGGCTTTGACTCAGACTAGGTGCCACCAGCTCGTGTGGGCTTTAACTCAGGTGCCGCCAGCTCATGCAAGGTTTGACTCAAGCTGGGTGCCACCAGCTCGTATGGGCTTTGACTTGGGTGCCACCAGCTCGTACAGGCTTTGACTTAAGCTTGGGTGCCACCAGCTCATGTGGGCTTTGACTCAGGTGCCGCCAGCTCGTGCAGGCTTGACTTGGGTGCCACCAGCTCGTGTAGGCTTTGAATCCAGTGCCGCCAGCTCGTGCTGGCTTTGACTTAAACTTGGGTGCCACTAGCTCATATGGGCTTTAACTCGGGTGTCACTAGCTCGTACAAGCTTTAACTTAGACTAGGGTGCCATTAGCTCATGTGGGCTTTAACTCGGAGGCCACCAGCTTGTGCAGGCTTTGACTTAGACTTGGGTGCCACCAGCTCATGTGGGCTTTGACTCAAGTGCCGCCAGCTTTTGCGGGCTTTAAAAGGGTGCCACGACTTATGGAATTTAAAAAGGTGCCACGACTTATGGGCTTTAAAAGGGTGCCACGACTTGTGGACTTTAAAATGGTACCATTGACTTGTGGGCTTTAAAAGGGGGCCACGACTTATGGGCTTTAAAAGAGTGCCTCTAACTTGTGGGCTTTGAAGGGATGACACTGACTTATAGGCTTTTAAGGGGTGCCACTGACTTATGGGCTTTAAAAAGGTTGCCAGCACTTATGGGCTTTAAAAGGGTGCCACTGACTTGTTGGCTTTAAAAGATACCACTGACTTATGGGCTTTAAAAGGGTGCCATGACTTATGGACTTTAAAAGGGTGCCACTGACTTGTGGGCTTTAAAAAGGGTGCCATAACTTGTGGGCTTTAAAAGGGTGCCACTCACTTGTGGGCTTTAAAAGGTGCCACTGACTTATGGGCTTTGAAGAGGTGCCACGACTTATGGGCTTTGAAGAGGCGCCAAGACTTGTGGGCTTTAAAAAGGGTGCCACAACTTGTGGGCTTTAAAAGCTGCCATGACTTATGGGCTTTAAAAGGGTGCCATGACTTGTGGGCTTTAAAAGGTATGGCGACAAAGTTTTTGATAAAACTTCTAATACAAGCTCTTTTTAATAGAAGTTCATGATAAAATTTCCTGTTGAAAAGGGTTTTGGCACTAGTTCTTGATAAAATTCTTGACAAATGTTCTGACGAATGTTCTCGACAAAATTTTTATGATAATTTCTAGACAACAATTTCTTTGTGCTAGCATTTTGGCAGCAGTTGCTTGATAAGAAAAGGTCTTAACATGAGGTAATAAGAAGAAAAAGACCTTACCTGATTAGCACTTGGTTTATGAAGCTTAAAGTACTTACCAGGAATTCCTTGGAGGTTCAGTAAACCTAGCTTGAAGTGATATTGCAAAAATGATGTATGATGGTAATATGAGTGCATGATGTGCAATGCTATCATGATTACATGATGTGAAGTCTAACATGGGAGATAGCTATAGTTCTCCTTGTACGTCTTTAGATTCTCATAAGGATGGTAATTTTTAAAGCGATTATAGACAAAAATTTTTCGAATCCTATGGGGATTGTAGGTTATCCCTGCTCTACTGGGATATGACAAAAAATTTAGCCTCAAGAATTTAAACTATTGGGTTTCTTGATTCGAGAGGCTCAATCATTTTTCTAACAAATAGAGGGCATTTTCTACAATTTAGAGACTAATTAACGATTAGGTTGATGTCTTTGGTTTTGATAGGATTCTGATAGAATGCATGGGTCAATTTTTGGTTAGCATAAAATGGTTTTTCTTAAGATGTGGCTTGTGAAAGCAAAAAAAAAAGGTTTAGTGTAAGATCATGCTAAACAGGTGTTTGGATGTGAAAGGTGCATGATCTTGATGATCAGGTTATGAGTAGAATTCCCTGTGCTTTTCTTTTCCTTTCAATATAATGTCAAGATATCCTGATGCGTATTTCAGTTGATTATCAAACATTATCAGTTAAATGACAAATGCAATGTGAATTGTACAGGGGTAAAAAAAAAACAAGACAATATTTATTTGTGACAACAAAGTGACATAACTCAATATACTATTTGACAAGCAATTGATAGGGTAGCAAGAAAGATGATCTTTTGGATGAAAGATGCCTCTGACAATCATGACATGGATGTTCTTTAGGTGCTTTTTAGAATCTTTCTCGAACAATGAATGTGCCTAGTATAAGCTGATCTCTAAAAGATCTCTAAGATTGCTTTGCATTGTTTGGTGGATGCTCTTGGTTCATGCCCCATCGAAATTGATCTTTTCAAGTCACTCTTGTGAGTTTTCAATTGTTGTCAGGTTGTTGCCCAGATGCCCTTTTTGGATTTTCATCTGAACCTCTTTTTTGTTTTTTTATTTTTTTTGTTTTTTATTTCTTTTTGGCTTTTTTTTATTTGTTGTTTGTTGTTTGTTTTTTGTTTGTTTTTGTTTTTTCTTTTTTTTTTTGAAAGACACCTTTTCAGTTTTTTGCTCTTTATGTGTAATATTTCTTGGTAGAATCTAAGTTGACTGTGTTGGGCAAGACATTACCATCCATTTTTTATAAGATTAGGTCCTCTCTAGAGAAGGCTTGCTTCATGACATACAGTCTTTCCCAATTAGGGGTCCATTTGCCCCATGCATCTTTGTGAATTGGGAGGATCTTTTTCAATACCAATTCACCTAGGTGAAATTGTCATGGGTGCATCATTTTGTCGTGGGCTCGAATCATGCATCTTTGATGCATTTGACCATGGCAGATGGCTTTAATGCATTTTTCCTTGATAAGATTGAGCATGTCATATCTATTTTTGACTTATTCAGCCTTTCCAAGTTTGGTTTCCATCAAGACTCTGAGAAAAGGGATCTCGACTTTGATGGGCAATATAGCTTTTATCCCATCGACAAGAGAGGATGGGGTAGCACTCATGGAAGTTCGAATTGAGGTCTAATAGGCATGAAGTGCAAAGGATAACTTCTTATGCCAGTCTTTGTAAGTCTCGACCATTGTTGCAACTATTCTTTTGATGTTTTTATTGGCTACCTTAACTGCGCCATTCATCTTTGGGTGATAATGATAGAATTATGATGTTGGATCTTGAACTGTAAGAGGTTTGGTGGGATGGAGCTTTCTTCGAAACCTTCTTTAGAATCAACTTAACTAATGCAAATCGATCATTCGAAATTGATCTTCAAAGACCCATCAGACACATCCATGTCACTGATGTTAGGACACCTAAAAAGGTAAAGAAATAGGCATTGTAAAAGGCATACATGCTACTTAAGGATTTAGATAAGAATGGAGGCAAAAGAGTAATTAAGACAAAGAGATTGAAAAGTGATGAGGCATAAAATATGGAATAATATATGCAAAAGTCATTTCATTGATAATGTTTGATAAAGATGCCCTTTACACAGGACATCTACCTACCTTTAGGCGAGGGCGGGTAGGTTTTCATTTCTTGACATTACATGAAAAGGGTAGGAAAAGTGCAAGGGCTTCCATCATGACTCCATCATTAAAATCAAGTCTTGGTGGAAGGACACAAATTCTATGGCTCAGTATCGATCATGTTTATAGCTGGCTCAATGTGGTTTGGTAAAGGATTGGCAGCAATATTTGGTCTCTAGTTCATCCTAAACTACAAGACTTTTGCGTTGATTAGATTTTGCACATTTCATTTGAAATACATGCAGTTCTTAATGTCATGCCCTGTTGCCCCAGCATGGTATTCACAGTGGGCATTAGGGTTGTACCATGGTAGGTATGGCGACTACTTTTCTGGGACATAGATTGAAGCCACTAAGTGATTTTGGAGTAAGGTTTGGTAGAGCTCCTTATAGGTCATTATGATAGGATCAAATGTTGTCTTGGTTGATTCGCACCTCGGTTGCTGGGTGCATTATTGGTTGTTCGATTGGTATTTTGGTGGACTTGTGGAGGGTAGCTTTGTAGTGGGTTTGATGGGATTACAAATGATAGGTTATAAGTCATGGCATAGATTGGCTGAGGGGATATTGTGATGGGGTAAGAATGTGGCATTCTTGAGTAGTAAGGGTTGGGTGCTTGATGCTGTCTTGGCTGAAGTAAGCCAGCATAATTTATGGCATTGGCTTCTCTTTCTTTTTCTTACCGGCCATGGGCTTCTGACTCAATCCAACTATTTCCCCAGTAAACATTCTACCACTCTTAATGGCGGCATCGATCATTTTTCTAGAGAGAACCAAGTTTATGAATTTCTTGGTGGCATTTCCTACGAGCTTTTCATAATATAGAGCATGTAAGGTATGAATGAAAGTGACTGTCATTTCTTTTTTTGTGAGGGGAGGCTAGGCTAGGGCTGCCTTTTCTCTCTATCTTTGGGCGTATTGTCTAAAACTTTTAGTGGATCCCTTTTCAAAATTCATCATGGAAAGTCGATCTGGTGCCCAATTCAATAGTGCTGGTACTGATCTAGAAAGACCTTAGCTAAGTCAGCCCATGATTGAATTTTAACATTGTCTAGCTCGATATACCATGGAGCTGCTGCCCCAGTGAGGCTATGTTGGAAGCAATGGATGAGGAGCTTTTCATCTTTCTCATACCTGGCCATCTTTCATAGGTACATTCGAATATGGATGGAAGGGTCGGTGGTTCCATTAAACTTCTCAAACTCTAGGACTTTGAACTTTAGGGGAATGACAAGGTTGGACACCAAAACAACGATTGAGCATTAAGAGCATTGAACTTATTACTCCTCTCGATAGCTTAGAGGCATTTTTCTAGTAGTTAGAATTTGTTCACTTCTTTCATAGCATGGTGACCTTTTGACCTTCTATTTTCTCTCATGCTTCATGATCAAGGGTTATCGAATCTGCCAATGAGACTTCTATGTTCACCCCTTGAGTACCGGGAATGAATTAACCTACCGTAACAAGATTAAGGTAGATGAATGGTGGAGCCTGAGTGGCAGGTGTAGGAGTAGGCCATTGTTCCTATCTAGTTTCCCTTTGGGCAGGTTTTGGATTATTGGCAGGGGGACTTTTAACATTGGGAGGATCATTCCTTATTTCAGTAGTGCTGGTTTGCCCTTTTTCTTTCATAGAGGTAGTCATTAGTTCCATAAGTTTTGCGATTTGATTTTGCATTTCATATTGCTGATGAAGCATCTAGTCTTGTGATTCCTTAACCATTAGCTCAAATCGCTCAGTACACACTTCATGATCACTCTCCATGATTTGTTTACGGCATCGCTTGTTGTAGCGATGCAGGATGTTAAGTTCTGTTTTCCCGATTGACCGCAGAGTCCCTTGTACTTTTATGGCCTAATTCTCGTATTAGACTTATACTTGAAAATGTATTTATTGATTAGTGATTATGATGCAATGATAAGTTAAGATAATGAATGATTGATGCAAGTGTAAAAAAGGTGAAAGTAAATATGCATTGGAGACAATTAAATCCTGGAATAGCTTCGGTCATAACATCTTTCATAGAGCCATAAAAAGGTCCCTTGCTAAACACTGAACTAGAACAATTGTCTCAAAATGATGACAGTCATGATAGTTATGATAAGATGATGCATGCACCAAAACACAAACAAAGGGAAACGAGTTAGTGAAATGTATAAGAGACAAATGTAAAAATTTAAACAATTTGATAACATCAAAGAAAAATATTCATAACATGTCTCAGCCAAAGTGGTGAGATAAGAAACAAGCAACACATCAACATGCCAGGATGCAATCTGCCCTTCATGAGGTGATGCAATATCTTATTTTGATGGAAAAATAATTGACTAGTGGTAATATCCATTTATCACCACTAGTGCAGATGCGTGTTAAGCCATGACTTGGACAGCATAACGGCTTGCAGTATAAGACATTGTGAATGATGGTTTTTGTCCACCATCACTTATTTATACAAAGGTTAGCCATCATTCGAGCGACACAATGACATGCCTTGATAAATGATAAAAATACAGATGCGGGTGACAATTGTATACTTATTGTCACCTACATAATTATGATGATTAAGAGTCAAGGTTAGGAATGTTTCCCCGAGTAACCCTATTCTTCAGGTATTCTAGCAGTGTTCCAATATGGTTTGACATGGTTTAGCTCATAAGGCTCACTCTATGAGGTTTAAGTTGATGCCCAAATAGGTATCCGAATTGCTCCTCCATCTGGTAAGAACAGTCAAGGGACCTCGATCTTAGACCTATCACAGGTTTGGCAGAATGGGTTTGATCCATTGGATGTATTTCCTTATGCAAATACAGAGGGTTACTCATAAGAGACATAGGTAATTTACATCCAGGAAGTTATTGCCATACCTACGTGGAGGGTTACTCACGAAGCCAGATAGCTCACTTCCTCCTAATGATTGGGTTGTAACCAAGCCATGGAGTTTGGCGGGGCACTAATGCACATGCAAGTGCATAGTTTGTGACGGGGAAATGATTAAACCTTTCATTTACTTCCATATTACCAATTTTATTAAACTAACGATTATTCGAAAATAAGACAATCCTGACAATCATATCAAACCAAAGATTAGTTGACAAAATGGAGAAAAGGTCATGGTTAAATAATAACCGAAGATCGAAAGAACTAAGAACCTAGCAAGACACGGGTAGTTATTAGCCTAACTCTCTATCATGTCCCCAGCGGAGTCGCCAAGCTATCGCAACGTATCCCGAGGTAGATCCTCGTAGATCTATGGGTGTGTACGACTTAAAATATTTTCCTGACTTGGAAATTTCTTCTTGACTGAGACTTTTCTTTCACGATGTCATGAAAATGAGAAAGCATAGATTCTCGACTTGTGATATAGTCAGGGAGGACCATAAGATGAATCACTCATCTTATTAGTCTTGGATGACCATCATGAAATGGCCAATGCTTGGAGTCACTACCGATCATTTTGGGCTAGGCATGATTAGATGCCTATTGAAACCTATGTTTTGAGTAATGAAACTCAAAACATCGATCCCGTGGTCTACATAATGCAAAGATTTGTCATTTGGGTTTGGGAGTTGGTTATGCACGATAAGGTATGAACCTTTTCGCGATGCCCAAAATCGGTACCTTACTAGTTATGTCTTATCTCAGTTTTGATTCTTTCGATCTTAACTTGTCGCTATTTCGATATAACCCTCTTTTAATGCATGAATCTTATAGAAATACAAATCCAATTTTTGATGAAAAAGATTTAATCTCATATACACCCCGGAGAGATAGGGAATATAGAAATTTTCAATAAAATGACCTCTGGATTTTACTTTGAAAATGGAATGTTCCACTTTGGGCACTGGAGAGATACCCATAAGGACCATTACCTTTAATTTTATTTGAAATGATTGGAAATCATGAATGCAAATAATCGTCACAAAGAAATCATGCTAGTAAGACAATAAATGAACTAACTTAACATGGATCATTCAATGCAATGATAAAGAAAATGGGTGGACTATTGGAATTTATCTTGCTATTGGCATCGATTATCTAGGAATAATCGAATAGATAATTTTTAAGATGCATCTGGGTTTCTTGATTAAACAAGGTTTGTTTGAAATATTCATAGAAGTCCAAGAAGGAGAAAAAAATTAATTGTAGTTGAAAGACAGGGTTAGAGTATCACTTCAAAAAGATGGGGTTGAAGTATCCCCGTGAATGAGAAAAAATTTGGACAAAGAAAGATTTTTAGATCTTGACAATTTGGAAAAGCGAGGTTGGAGTATCCTCTCGGAAGGTCAAGGTTGGAGTATCCCCAAAAGTGACACGTCTGACACTCTTTAAAGAAGTCAAGTTGAAAAAATTAAGTTGATAAAATCTTGTGATTTAGAAGACGAGTGAGCATTTTGACAACTTTTGGTGAAAAAAATTATCGTGAATGAGGATGGTAAAGATGTAAAATGTGTTTGTGCCTTGATACGAGCCCATGGGAGGTCAAAGCATATTCTTGAGTCTAGTCGGGTTGACATAGAGACATTCAAATGTCTCAAGATGAAATTTGGGAAAACAACTCGATTTTGACCAAAACCAAAAATAGGGGACAACATCGCGCTATCTTACTTCCCAAATTTATTCTAAATTGATTCAAAGGATTTAGAAGGTGGACAGGACACCGCTAGAAAGGTGACTCGATGAGGGTCATCCTAAAAATATTCCCACTACCCCAAAAAGTCACTTTCTAGGGGAATAGAATTTTCAAGTTTGGATTGATAGTGCTACTGGCAGAGTATATGAGGGATAAGCTATGTCAAAATTTGAAAAATCCCCCCGGACTCATTTGGTATCAAAAAATCTCAAACAATACCTTTCTGAAAAGGGAATTTCATGAAACTTTTAGGGAAAATGTTTAAAAAATTTGGAAAAATCATTTAGTGGGCCTGAACGGCCCAACTAGAATATATGTTTGGATTCTAGAGGTTCCGTATAGTTGAGACTTGAAAAATCATAACTCTCTCATCTGGAATGATCCGGGGGTGAATAAGACATCGTTTTAAAGATAATTCAACATGATTTGATAGAAAAATATCAAAAAATTCATGAAAAATTGTTTAACATTTTAAAGCGATTTTTCAATTTGCAACAGTTGTGCTACCAGCAAGGGACAAAGCAAAGCAGGGGATATCTCTTATTTTTTTATGTCTATGGGTCCAAACTCAAGTCATTGACATTCGAACATCTATATTGAAGGGAAAGAGTGGCATGAGCATCATAAGCTCATTTGCATGGCCCAGAGTAGTTTGGGATGATGAAATAGCCTATTGATCATACCACTCAAGGTTTTGACTTAAAAACAAGGCACAAACATTTAGGGAATAATTGTAAGACCATTTTCATTTCAAAATCAAAAGATTTGAGCTTGTTTAATCAAGATTCCAGATCTGGAAAACTTAATTTTCCCTAAGATATTTTGCTAGCTTTAAGGAAAATGCTAAGTCCATGCTA
>JBBYHM010028383.1:0-10019 GCA_038381775.1 Adansonia rubrostipa
AATTTTGGGGATCCAAAATTCAAGCTGTGATTAATGATGTTGGGACAAAGTTCAAAGATTTTTTTTGAAAAGGAAAAGACTTACACTATTACCAATAGTGTAATGAAAAGATCATTTGATAAGTTTGTTAATATTCATAATAAATTTAAATTGTTACTAATAGAATATGCCATTTTTAATGAAGCAACTTTTCTGATTTAAAAAATTTTATATTTTTTTATATTAATTTTATTTTAATAATTCTTTTTCTAACAATCAAACCCATTTTATATAGGTTTATGTTAAAGTTGAATATTCAAGATAATAGGCAAGTGTGATTTTGTTTGATGAGCTAACCGTTTGATTGGACTTTCGGCATCAAAATATTTCAAATCTGTAACCAAGACATTAATTTTAAGAACTATGATTTTTTAATTTTTTAGATAACTCATTTTAACTTTTCTGGTTTTGTCAGTGCTTGAAACAATTTTGTCTTCTCCATATTACTATATGTCTAGAGTCAATAATTTTATATGAGGAACTACTAAACTCAATCACTTTCTGCCGTTACTGTTCAGTTTTCTATTAAGGTCTATTCTATAGAGATAATCAAATTAGATCGATGATCGATTCTTAGATTTTGTCGTAAATCTAATTGGTTACTTCCAATTACGTAAATCAACAGTTCAAACCGCACTCAAAGGTAAGGCATTTCCCATATTTATAGGAACTTCTGTACTAGAAACAATGGTATCTCCAATTATAGCCTTTCTGGGATGTAAAATATATCTCTTCTCACCATCCCTATAGTGTATGAGACAAATGTCACGTTAATAGTAAGGATTTGATAAACTGTCTTTGACAAGATATCTTTATCTTAGGTGGTGTGATGTTGAAGGCTCAAGAGATTAATTGGTCTAAGTACCGATTGATATCAAGGATGTGATGACAAATTTTAATAGATGTCAAAGAGAAAAGTCAGTTTTATAAAAAGTTTATTCTATGCCAACGAAAGGAGTACTTTACTCTTGTGAAGTTGAACGAATGTATGGAAGTTTGGAACAATTAATTGCAATAGAAACTAAACCAGTTGACAAACAAAAACCAGTGTTGATTGAAGATGATACCATAGATGATAGATTGAAGAAGAAGATCAAGATGAGAAGATTTAATTTTTTTTGGAATATTATTAGAATTTATTTTTAAATTAAATTTTATTTTAATTGTTTTTAGAAAGTTAGGTTTTAAATTTTATCTTGAATTTTTTTACAAATGGTTTTTTATTAAAACGATTAGAAGTACTCTTGATTTTTATTTAAGTCTAATATTCTTTGGATTAACGATCACCACCAACTAATTTGAACTTACCTTCGAGATGAAATTTCAAATTGAGACAAGGCCATTGTGAGTTCTCAAATCAACAATGAATTTTAGTTGATGCATGGAGTTCTTATATTCTAAAGGTCTTTTGGCTAAAGTGAATATTTTATGATACCATTGCTTATATGGAGTAGTTGCTTATTTATTTATAATATGTATTGCAATAATAGATGTTTGTCAAGATGATGTAATTCCTACTATTTATCATGTATACTAGCAAAGATATTTTTAAATGAAAGTTCTTTTTATGTTCTCTTTAAACAACAATCACAATTACATCTTTCGAGGATAAAATATACTATAAATTATTAAATAGTTAATTTTGAATTGAATCAATATATTTATTAAACGTGTGTTATGGCAATGTATTATATAGTATTTATTTTAAATATTGTGCTTATATAATATTTTCATATGATATTGAAAATAATATTTATGTGTGTATATATCTATATATTCACTTATGAATTAAGCTCAAACCACACTAAAATAATCAACTATGTAAATTGAAATTCTATATAATTTGAGGGTAGGTAGAACTTAATTATTTAATATCATTTTTGTTATAAAAGATTTAAGTTGATTGATGTTTAAATTATAGATATATATTTGATCACTACTATTATTATTTTGACAATATATATTTATATACATTGAAGAAATGTTTTCACATTTTAAAGTTTAAACTAAATCAATAAACCTTAATCTCAATCTATATGGATAAAGATGTTATTTCTTTACTTTATCATTTCAAAATTAACTAAAAAATCTCAAATGCTAATTTTATTATAAATAAAAAAGGGTTATGCTATTTTTACCATAAAAGAGAAAAGAAGGAAACCCCAAGCTAAAGATATCAGTATTTAGTCAATATGAGTTACTATCCATGCATTTAAAAATTCAATATCTTTTGTGTTAAAAATTTTTAATTTGATTAATTATTAAATTATATATATTTGATAATTACGATTTTATTTCTACAAGATATATATTGAAGATTATTTCATTTCTTGGTGAATAAAATTTTGGATTTAATTAATGTCTAATTGATCTCTTTAATAATTAAATATCATTTATGTTTAAAAAAGTGTTAAGTTATTTATTATTAAATTATATATATTTTTGATAACTATGACTTTTATTTCTACAAGATACATATTAAAGCTACATTGATTCTTACTTAATTAGTATTGAAGTTATATACCAATTGAAACTAAAACTTCTCATCATAAAATAGATACATTAGCATACAGCTTTCAAGGGTTCTTGATTTTAAGTTTTTCATAAATTTTGCTTCTCACTTTTGATTTTAAAGATTTAGGTAATCAATTGAAATTTGATTTTATGTTTGTCACTTTTATGTTTTATTAGGAAGATTCACTTTATTTAGAACACTTTTTATTTAATAAAAAATTAGTTTAAAGAAAATGTAACTTTAATTGTGCATGAAACTTAGTAGGTAGATGACTAGTAGTCACCTAATAATCTTGTGTTATACATTTAGCAATCACCTAAATGACCCAACATTTATGAAATTGCATAAAAGTCCGTAGGTCATGAAAAATGACCTAAATGACTCCAACATACTTAAAATCACATAAAAATCCTTAGATCATAAAAAATGACTTAAATGACATTAAAATGCAAGAAAGTTACAAAATGATCCCTAATATACATGAAACATCATGGGAAAAGTTGTAAAATGATCCCTAAAATTTTCTAACACTCTTAAATAATGTAGTCAGTACCGTACCAGTGGGCGTACCATTTTTGTTTTGGTACAGGTACATACTGGTACCAATATATTTTGCTGTACCATTTTAATTTATCGGAGTGTGAATATTTTTAATTTATATATATGAAAAATATTTTTAAATATGAAATAAATGAGATTAAATAAATTTCTTATATTAAATATTTATAACTATAAATAACGTTCTAAACAAATTTCAACAAATGTAAGAAAATCAATATCAATTAAGTAGTAAAGCTGAAATTTTTTAATAATCATTAAATTTACGAATAATTATGTCTAATATTCATCAAATTTACAAGTAATTATGTCTAATAATCATTAGATTTAAGATCAATATTAGTTTAACCTTTTTTACAACCTTATATTATGTATCGACTGGTATAGCTATTTTCGACAAGTACCATCAAAACAGGCTGGTACCTACAGGTATGATCGGTACAGACCGAAACCAAAACCAAAACGAAACCAACTATTTTGCCAGTATTGTTCTATGATGAAATCGATACGTATCGATCGATATGGCCGGTATAGATAATGCTTCTCCTAAATATACCCATAATATTTTATTTCACTAATAAACATAAAAACATGGTATCATACA
Source organism: Adansonia rubrostipa (assembly GCA_038381775.1). Lineage (NCBI taxonomy): Eukaryota > Viridiplantae > Streptophyta > Magnoliopsida > Malvales > Malvaceae > Adansonia > Adansonia rubrostipa. The sequence goes on from JBBYHM010028383.1 coordinate 3,717, forward strand.
TAATATTTACTCACAAAATACCTAATCAACATGAACATACATGGATATATTATCATTCATGGTGGTGTGGTTATAATCATAATATTCTCTTGAAAAATGCATGGACATGTGAATTATTATCATAATGCATGAAGATGTCGTAAAATGCATGCCATTTATGATTTTGAATATAAAATAGCTCATCACCATGAACATACATGTGTACATTAACATGCGTGGTGATGTTGTCATAATCATAGTACTTTCATGAAAAATGCATGAGTGTATAAAACATGATAATAATGGATGGAAAAACATAAATTGCACATATCACACATGGAATAACATATATGTAGCATGAAGAGCCAAAATGAAGTAATTTCATGAAGAAACTTGAAGAAAATCACAAAAAAACTAGAAAACTTGGCATAAAACTTTTGGAAAACAAAATTTTTTGATGGAAGCTTGATTTTTATGAAACCTTAAATAGAAGTTAGTAAAAAAATTGAAAGAAAAAAAATTTGAAGATCATAGCTTAAGATTTGGTTATAAATGTGGTTTTTACACTTTTGGCTCAAATCGTCACATAAACATGGCTTAGGATCCTTAAGCTCAAATAAGATGAAGAGAGAAATGATAAAAAATAAAAGTAGAAAACAAGTAGAGAAAGCACCTTGGATCAGACTTGAAGAAACTCTTTTTTTTTTTTTTTCTAGTTTCCTCAGTTGAGAACCAGCTCTTTCTATTTTGTACATCCAAGGGGATTAAGAACACCCTTTAGTTGATCACATCTCATCCCAATGCACTTCTATTCACTCCTTAACAACTTATCCAAGTTTAGGTGCAAGCCATCTCCTTAAGCCTTAGGTGTTATGATCAAAGAGGTTGAAACCTTCTTTTTGAGGTTTGGTTTCAACTGAGATTAGTGGACAAACTTAGTTGGATGCCCCCAAGGAGAAACCCCTACCTAAAGTAGCCATATTTTGGTTCTATATAGAGCTGGCGAATGAAGCTCAAGCCAAAAAGCTCGCTTGAGCTGATTCAAGACCAAATTCGATCTGATTCGAATTAACTTAAAAAGTCAAAGGCCATAATCTAAAAATTGCGAGCCTAAGAAAACCTAAAACTAAAAAAACCCAAGCTAGAAAAAAGCCGAGCCTAAAAAAATCTGAAACTTAAAAGGCTCAAAACTCGTAAAAGCCCAAATCCGTTACGATTCGAGCATGAGACCAATCCGATCTAAGCCTAAGACCAATTCTATTTGAAACTCGTAGAAACCTCAAATTTGAGCCTGAGACCAATTTGAGCTTGAGACTAATCCGATTTGAAACCCATAAAAATTGAAAAAATAGTAAACTATAATTATATGATTTATTTAAAATAAAATATATATATATATAAATGATAAATAAAATATTTAATCTATGAAAATATATTTATAATTATTATACAATTATATGATTAATGTGTTATTAAAAAAAATTAATAGTAAATCTTTAAATTGGATTAAACTTATAACATATTAACTATAATTTTTAAATATCTTTGAGTACTATCCATATTATATTTAGAATAATTAAGCACAAAAAATAACAAATAATGTTATTATTTTAATATTTAATTGATTGATTCTATTATAAATAAAAATAATCATGTATTATATACTACTATACTTATTTCACATTTAAATTTAAAATTTAATATAATAATAATAATTTAGATATGCAAAAATCATATAATTCTAACAAATAATTGAACTTGATGTTTTTTTAACACTCATTTCAAGCTAGAGTTTGGATCTCCATAGTATAAATTTTAACATTTTACAAATATTCAGAAATGATTATAATGTTCATAATATATAATGTTTTTAAGGTTCGACTCTCCATGGTATAATATTTTTAAATATTAAAACAATATTTATTCTTTTTTAAAATTTAATTTTAGTGTAGTTGTCACTACTATAAAGTAAAATTAATTATTAAAATTGAAATTAAAAAATATTTATAACTTATAAAATTAAAAAATGATTCAAATCCATCTAAGCCTGCCTAAACTCGAATGGAACCGAACTGAACCCAAAATAATCAAAATTAAAAAAAAAACCCATATTTGAAATGGTCCCAACTCGAGATAGCCCGAGCCTGAAATTATTTGAGCATAAAAAAATTCGAACCTAAAAATATCCGAGCCTGAGATGATTCAAGCCCAAAATAAATCTAAACTTGAAATAACCCGAATCCAAAGACAATCTAATCCGAACTCGCCTGAACCCACCTATTTGCCACCTCTAGTTCCATGCAAGAAATAGCTTTGAACTCTAACCCAAAATAGCACCCTATTGAATCTCAGCTAAACTAAGCTCAAAATAGTTAGGAAACAACCAAACTAGATGCCATTTGGTTCTAAAGCATAATTAGAACATTAAACTCATCTACAGTAAGCTTATTCATGCTCTAATGGCCTAAGTCATGCAGGTGGTTCTTATTTTTATGTTTCAATATAAAAATATTAATAAAAGATCTTTTTCATGTTTATGAAGTAATCCGAGACCATTAGGAAGGTGAAATGTAAGAAAGCATAGGTGAAAAACCTTATTCGTGGTGGAAATATCATGCAGTATTGATACATTTGGTGTTTGTATCGATAATTGCTTCTAGAACCAAAAATCAATGAAAAACAAGGTATTGTTTTGATACAATATGACCTTGTATCGATATAATGCATGGCCCAAGCCTGGAACAATCAAACCCGATGATATATCGATGCATTAATGAAATGTATCGATACATCTTCATGAATTTCATAAAAATGACATTTTTTTTACCTTCTAAAGGTTTCTAATTAACTAATATAGTCCCTACACATTTCAAATGTTCCTTTTTCCCTCCTTGACACTGTGTCATTAGGCTTTTTAGCCTTCTAATCAACTCTAATATGTCAAAAAATGATGCATGTGTTTCATGTAAGGTCTTAAATAGTGCTCTGTTTTCTTGGAAAGTGTCTGAACAAAATTTGATATCTACATATGTATAATGTATCCCATCATTTATTGATCTTGTAGATGGAATAAAATCAACGTATAGGACAAGTCTTACTACTAAATTAGCAATGTTAACACCATAATCTTTGCTTAATTATCCTTTATGAAAAACGATCTAATATATAGGTAGTGGTGTTTATAAATTCTATTGACAGGATAAGGTTTGATCATATGCACCCTATGATATGTTTAAGAAAACAAAAAGTATTTCATATATTGTGTAATATGATTTATTATGTAAAAGTTCTGGGAGCCCCTATACTATAATGAATGAAACATTTTTGTTCATATACTATGACATTCTGTATTTTAATCTTTATATTTTTGAAATTATAGCAAATAAGAAAAATTAGTTAACGAAGTTAAAAAAACCATTTAAATACTAATAAAATATTGACATGTTATGTTATGTGAAATTTTAAATATTATACAAAAATAGATTTAGGTTTAAGGGTGACTTTAGGATTTTTTTTAAGTATAATATTTAAAATTTTGTATCACCTTACACATCACTATTTTATCAACATTCAAATTATTTTTTAACACAATTAATCATTTTTTTATTTACTAAAATTTCAAAAGTATAAGGGTTAAAATATTGAATTTAATAGTATAGAGACTAAAATACTTCATTCGCTATAGTAGAGGGACTCCCAATAAACTTTTACTCATATATTGACATAAACTTTTTAGACTTCATATCATATTAAAAGATATCGCATATACTTATAAGATATGATAATATATATAAATACACTTATATAAAGTGATAACTTTTTAACTTGCTTGTAAAATTTTAAAAACTTCATTGCAAATGATTAGAAAACCAAAAAATTAATATAATAAAAAATGTGATAAGTATTAATGATTAATCTTTGATACATTGACATTGAGTTTTTAACTTTAGAAATGGAGTAAAAAAATTACCACATGTTTTTTTTTTACTCCGAATATGTTTCATATGTTGGACTTTATGCGGCTCACATGATAATAAATAGACTAAGATAATTAAATCAAATTATTAAGGTGAAATTATAAAGTAAATCCTAATTTAGTTTAATTACTCTAGTGATAAGAGTAAAACTCTACTTTGGTAACTAATTAGAATACAAACTCCTTGATGGTAGGATACAACTCTAATCAGTCTTCTAGTATAGGTCCTTAGTCTAGTCTACAGAAATTGCCTGTGCACCATCATAAGGTAATTATCAAGAAAAATATATAGCCTAGAAGGCTTATACGGGGTGTTCATCTTTGTGTATTTGGAGCGGACTGGGTTCTTGATCAACAATGGCTGGATGTACGTTTTATTTAAATTATTACATGTGGCATTAGAGCCTTATTCTTTAGATCATCCAGTGAGATTCGTTAAAAACGAAATTTTTTTCATGCATATATTATTTATGCATTTAAATAATTCGCATTAAGGATAAACGAGTTATAATAAATATAGTAAAAGCATGAAATTAAATTTTTAACATTCTATAATTAATTTTGTAATTTGTAGTTATGCGTCGAAATATATTTCATGAATATACTATGAATTTGTATGTATATTGTGTATTAAAATTTTAATCACAAAATTCTTGATTAGTTTATATAAAACCAAAATTGTTAGAGGGTTTTAATAGATTAATCATCTATATATGTTACTAAACCCTAAGATTAAAAGAAAGATGAATAAAACAAGAAAAGTTTGTGATATATTCAAACGGGTTTAATATTATTTTATAGAATTCAAGTAATCTTGAATGTTTGATGATGATTTTTGTGTTTTTGATCAAAATTGATGCATGGGTCATGTAAATCTAGTATAAACTCATGCTTTTAGGTCTTTAATTACATGAACTATGAATTAAAAACACGAAAATATGAGCAAAAAGAAGAAGCAGACCCGAACTGGGTCAGAAAAATTCAGCTGGGTAGGATGAAGAAAGCCTGGGACAAAATCCAGACGGAGCCCACGCACATAACCTGAGGCCGTTTTGGCTTCGGTTTTTCCATACTTAAATATTTTATGATTTTTTTATTTTTTTATAATTTTTATAGATTCTTTTAGGTCACGTAAAGTATTTATTATTTAATATTGCTATTTAATTAAAAAAATATGTTTATGCATAAATAGTCTATAATTTTATGTCATGATAAAATATTTTGGCATGTTGGGAATATTTTGGTAGTACTTACTTTTCCTAGATAGTGTCCAAAAAATTTATACTCTCAACCTAAACGTTAAGTGCATATATATATATGATAAAGTTATTGTTGGAATTGCAATGTAAATGTGCACATCTATATGTCAAGAAATAAACACATTCTGATATTGTGCATATTTTTATGTGACTTAAGGATGTATGTCATGATAATTTTTAAATCGGTTATAGCATTACAATTAAAAAAATTCTATTATAGTGTGTAAATTTTTATTGCATAAAGAATTGATGTTATTAAGGATATAAATCACTAGCTTAGTATTAGCCAAAGCATCTTGAGTTACATGATTTAGATAAATTAATAGTTATTTAAAATAAAGAATTTTCTTTAAATAACTGCATACGGTAAATATCAATAAAGTTTTATGCCATGAATTTATTTGGTCTATATTTAAGTTATTAAATCATGTATGTAATTATTTATGGTATACATATATTACGTCATTATAAAGAAATCTAAATCAATTACTTAGGAATAGTCATAGCATCTTAGGTTAATTGGTTTAGTTAAATTAGTAGTTATTTAAAATAAAGTTTTCTTTGAATAATTATATTCGAAGGATGACACTAATATGTAATTATTTATGCTATAATTGCAATAAGTTAAGATGATTTAATATTATATTTCGCTACAATTATTAATATGCAATAAAAAATTTTGCATATATTAGGAATGCCATTATTAAAGTTCTAAATTGTTAGCTTAAGAGTAGCCACAGCATCTTAAGTTAGTTGATTTCGATGACAATTGTTAGTTATTTAAAATAATGTTTCCTTTAAATAACTACATAAGAAAATGACATTGATAAAGAATATTGTGATACGCAATAAGTTTTATGCATGCATGTTGGATGTTATTATTAAGTTCTAAACTGTTAATTTAGGAGTAGCCACAACATCTTGAGTTAATTAATTTAGATAAAATAGTTGTTATTTAAAACTACATAAAGAAAATGACATCCATAAAGTGTTAGACCACGAAATTAGTTAGTTGGCCCCATAGGGAAATAATTAATTTTATAAAATGGTTAAAGGATAAAACAATATATAACATTAAAGTTAAATTTT
>JBBYHM010028394.1:0-10019 GCA_038381775.1 Adansonia rubrostipa
AACATCAACCCTTTTTGACTCGAATCAAGATTAAGATACAAAAAATTGGGTTTCATATTAAAATTTTTGCTAGTGGAAATACTCCAACTCCACTACTCAAAGAGGATACTCTAGTCCCGTTTTTTAAGCAAGGTTTAAATTTTCTCCATGTTCTTAAACGTTCTACTAACTTTGGGAATACTTCAACCCTACTACTCTAAGGGGATACTCCAACATCATTTTTTTAAAAAAATAATAATAAATTTTTCTTTATTCCTAGCTATTTTCATAACTCTATTTTAGGGGACACTCCAACCCCACTTCTCTGAGGAGATACTCCAACCCCGCTTTTACCTTAAAAACTTAAAATTTTCTCTCTTCCAGATGCCTCAAACTATTTTGATAAAAATTGTCTTTGTTCTTCAAATTACCAGTGAATCCAAACTAGTCCCTAAAATTATCATCCCGGTTATTTTTCAATAATCGAAGGCAATTATGAGATACATTTTAATCACCCCTCCATTTTTTTATATTCTTTTGTTTGTGATTGCTTGTTTATGATATTATTGTATTTCTCATTTTTTGGCTTACTAACTTATTTCCTTTTGTAGTGTTATTATGCATTCATATTTAAAATTCATTTTCCAATAAAATTTACAAGGCAATGTTTCATGTTGGTATCTCTCCAGTGCCTAATACAAAACGTCCAATTTTTAAAATCAAATTCAGACATCGTTTTCATAAAAAATCCTTATGTTCCTCACACCTTTGAGGTGTATAGGTGATATAATTTTTCTTAATAAAAAAACCCTAGATTTACATTTTCCAAAACTTCATGCATTAAAGAGGATTATATGTAAATAGAGACCAAATGGAATTGTTTTAACCAAGACCAAAGTGAGATATAGTTGTAGGTACCGATTTCAGGCGTCATGGAGATGCTAGTCCTTCTCTCTACGTAACCAACTCTTGAGCCCAACCAATGAATCTTTGGACTTTGTAGACCTTGAAATCAGTGTTTTGAGTTTCATAACTTGTTATATTATTTTCAATAGGTGTCCGATCTTGCCAAGCCTAGAATGATCAATGGTGACTCTAAGTTTATGGCCACTTCATGGTGGCCATCCGGGTTTAATTGGATGAGCGACTTGTCCGATGGTCCCTATCCCCTTCATATCATCATGCCTAATCCAAATTCCAACCAAGGGATAGCTCAAAGGCTCGATCATACTAACCACCATTAATTTTTAAGTCAAGCATGCTACGCCCTTTGGATCGTCCAAAGTTTTAAAGATCAGGCATGTGGCGACAATAGTCTTTATGAAACAACTATTTTTCTAGCGTCATCACTAATCTATCTTGGCCAAGTGAGATTAATCACCTATCAAAGCTTATATTTCTAGGGAAACCCTTAAAAATAAACTCCAAAATATGTGCTCATACTAAAGATCGCTTGAAAAGGTTTGAGAGTTAATTACAATTACAAGTAAGGATCGACCTTCTTATGATGCCTGGTAATCAATACCTATTAATCATATGTTAACATAAATTTTGATTTTTATTCAATTTCAATATTTGATATTTAATTTTAATTTCCATATTTAAAGATAAGATTTTATGAAACAAATTTATTATTTTGGATAAGAAAATCGGGTTTTCATATACTTTTGAAAATCAAAATATCTTTCGCACCTTTTTGGAGAACTAGAAGAACATGAAGGTTTTCATTTTTCTCTTCATACCTAGCTAGAGAACTAGTGGAATATGCAAGCTTTTAAAAATTAAAATATCTTTTGTACTCCGATGGAGAACCAATCGAATATAAAAATTTTTATGTTTCTAAAATTTATGAAAAACCCAAATTTTGCTTTGAAAAGGATTTCTCAATATTAAAATAATTTGCAGAATCCCTTTCATATTTTGGGAGAAATTCATGTACTATTTTAACATTAGAAACATTGTCTTGCTTTTAATAATTGCAATTTTATTGGTAATATTAATAACAAAAAAAAATCAAAATCACCCTAAGACTCGACTTAGACAAAATGTACTAAACTCGACTTTAAGGATTCAAATATGGTCAATAAGATGAAAATATGCCCTAAAGTGCACCTTCGGCATAGAAGAATCTTGGTGACCCTAAAGGACTCAATTCTAAAATAAATTAATGAAATATCCCTAAGGAGTACATTCGACATATGCATATCTTAATACCCTAAAAGATTCTAAAACATATAAACAAATGAACCTATTCCTATTGTACACCTTTAACATTTAAGTATCCTGGTGATTACATAGGATTTGATTCTAACATAAATTATTAAAATGTCCTTAGGTCTATCGTAACATAGCCCGAACATGAATCCTGAATAGCTCGACTTAAAATGGTGAATGGACCCCTTGTTTCTATATATATATATATATCATTATTTTCTTTTATTTTTTGAGCCATGTCATTATTATTATTCTCTATTTTTTATGTCTGGGGACTGAATTGTCGAGATGAATCACTCACTCGACTTCTCTAAATAGTCATTATGAAATGACCATTTATTTGAAGTTGCCATCAATCTTATTTTGGCCAAGTGAGATTGGTCCCCTGTCGAAGTTTATATTTTAAGGATTACAAAACCCATAAAAATAAACTCTGAGATCTGCACTCATACTAGATATCGCGTGAAATGGTCCAAAAGTTGGTTTCAATCATAAATAAGGATCGATTTTCTGATGATGCTTGGTAATCGGTACCTTATTAATCGCATGCTAACATAAATTTAATTTTATTCAATTTCAGTATTCAATTTTTAATTATAATTCCTATTTATAAAAATAAAAAAATATAAAATAAATTTAATATTTTGAATGAGAAAATCAAGTTTTAAATATTTGGAAATCAAAATATCTTTCATGCCATCTGTCTTTATGAATAACCCTCCGCATACGCATGGCAAGGTTTTTCGAGATGTAACTACCTATGTCTCTTATGAGTACCCCTCCATGCTTACAAAGGGAAATACATCCACCAGATCAAACCTGTTCTGCCAAACTCGCAATGGACCTAGGATTGGGGTGCTTTGGCTGTTCTTATCGGATAGAGGAATAATTTGGATACCAAAATAGGCATCAACTTAAACCCATGTTGTAAGCCCTACGTGTTAAACCGTGATAAGCCATACCGAATACTGCTAGAATAACCCGAAGATTAAGGCCATTTGGGAAAACATTTCTTACCTTTACTCATATATACCATTGATTAGCGGGCAATGATGGGTGAACGTTGTCACCCGCATTTGTCTTTTTACTTTCATGATCATTCTCTTAGGATATGCCATTATCTTCGACGACAAATCCTCTTTTATAAGTGGGTCAGTACAAGTGAATGCCATTACCTACAATGCCATCTTGAAATAGTCATATCTGACTGAATTAAGCCATCATGCTGCTCGAACAATGGCTTAACATAAATGGTGATGAATGAATGTCGTCATTTAAATGGCCAATCTTAGTCATCGCGAGGTATCATGTTGGTTCGTGAAAAGGCAATTTTAATATGGACATGGTGGTATCTGCTCGCTTAATGCCTCTACCTTTGTATTCATCATGTCTGCCATTGGCATCGTACCGCTTATTCTTAGGGTAAATTTTGTAATACACTTTTGCTGCTATTCTTTTAGTTCTTTATCTTTTACTTATTATTTCATATTGGTTACTATCTTTTTTTTTTTGCTTTTCTTTTTCACCACCCATCATTTCATCATAATTACTATCATCATGGGATAATTGGCTTTAATGGATCAGTGTTCACCATGGGGCATCTGTCATGGAGTAATAGTTCACTTCAGAGTTAAAACCCTTTTAAGAAATTTGAGCATGGTCAGAGCACCAACAATGTGAAGACAAGGATGTTTTAAAATCGAGGCATGCCTCAGTAGTGCATAAAAGAATCAAGATAGGATACCAACAAAGTGATTGGCAAGATCTGAGGATCATATGGACTAATTGGGATAGTACCGAAAAGGAATTATTCATTAAGAGATATAAAAATATTGCTCTTCTGCTTTAAGTTTGTTTGGATGTTAGTTTGTTACAAGCAGCCTCTTAATTTTGGAATCTAACATACTAGTGTTTCACTTTCAATCATGAAGGCTAAGTCCTTACAGTTGATGAATACACTACGTTGCTCAACATTGAAAGGCAAAGGTCGACAGGATATATTGCAAAATGTTGAATCCTCTAGCCTTCAAAAAAAAGATTGGCTCAAATCCTCGAGGCAATGGTGTCTTAGATTGAGAGTCATATAAAAAAAAAGGAAAATTGGATGCATCTCATGGGCTAGTTTGAGAGAAGCAATGGTGAGTGCCATTGACATCTAAAAAATCCAAGATATCTATGCTTTGGCAATATATGGTCTGGTTATATTTTGGGCTATGTTAAAGCTACGATAGTAGATGTCCTTTCTCACTTGTGCTGTAATTTAATCCTACATCAGCCACCCTTGCTGAAATTATTCAAGCTTTTAATTTTTGTAGGAAAATGGGAATGGGCTGTTTCATCAGATGTGCATCGCTCTTTCACATTTGGCTCTTCAGTCACTTTAGCCCAAAAGAAAGTAGGACATTACACTACTTCTTACCTAGCTTTAGCCTTATCCCTAAGTTACTCAAGAAGGAATGGCCTCAAGACAAATATGAAGAGTAATAGGTCCAAAAATTTCAAAACCTTAAGAGGGAAAAGGTAACATGAAAGGCTTTTTGGATTTCCCCACAAACGGTCATATATTGATGTAGAGATTATAGCCATGTACCATTTATGGGATTATGGGGAAGTACTAGCTATGCCCCTCTTTGAGTTTTTTGACAATTCTAGTGCCATCAATTCATCCCTTTCATCTAAGACTTAGTGTTATGAGATTTTGATTATGGTGAGCCCGACTACAAGTCGAAAGTCCAGCTAGCTTTTCAAGCATGGAAACAAACTTGTTGCATGGAAAGATATTGGAAAAGGACCATTTATTTGAAGTTGCCACCAATCTTATTTTGGCCAAATGAGATTGGTCACCTGTCAGAGTTTATATTTTAAGAATTACAAAACCCATAAAATAAACTCCAAGGTCTGCGCTCATACCAGGGATCGCATAAAAAGGTCTAGGAGTTGGTTTTAATCATAAGTAAGGATCGACACTCTCATGATGCTTGGTAATTAGTACCTTATTAATCCCATGCTAACATAAATTTAATTTTATTCAATTTCAATATTCGATTTTTAATTATAATTCCTATTTATAAAAATAAAAAAATTTATAAAACAAATTTATTATTCCAGTTAAGAAAATTGGGTTTTAACTTTTTACAAATCAAAATATGTTCCATACCCGCTTGGAGAACCAAGAGAACATGGAAGTTTTCATCATTCTCTTTTGTACAATGCTGGAGAACCGGTGGAATACAAAAGGTTTAATGTTTTTTAAATTTAAAAAAATTTTGATTTTCATATTTTTGAAAGGATATCTTGTTATTAAAAATAATACTAGAACCCCTCACATATTCTGGTAGGAATTTTACGTACTATTTTAACATCGGAGACATTACCTTAATTTTAAAAAATTCTAATTTTATTGTAAATATTTACAAAATAACTTAAGATTTAGAAATTCACTAAAATGATGAATCTAACCTTAATATGTACTTTCGGAATGAAAGTATCCTAGTAATTACATAGGACTTGTTCTAATGCAAAATTACAAAAATGCCCCTAGCGTATACTTTTGACGTAAAAGTATCCCGGTTATCCTAAGGACTTGAAAATGATAATAAAAGTGTGAACCTATCCTAAATATGCACATTTGGCCTAAAAGCGTCTCGATGAATACCTAAGACTAAGCTAGAGAAAAAATTACCAAAATGCCTCTAGGGTATACCTTTGACACAAAAATATCTCGATTATCCTAAAGGGCTAGATGGCATCGCGAACAAATGAACCTACTTCTACTATACACCTTTAACCTATAAGTATCACAGTGATCATATAAGACTTAGTTCTAAAAAATTGCAAAAATACCTTTAGGGTGTACCTTTGACGTATACGTATCCTAGTAACCTAAACGGCTAGAAAATGATATGAAATGATCATTATACCCTTCATGGGTAACTTAGATAATAAGATTGACTAAAAATGTAAAAGCTTCTGATAGGACCCTAATCTTTTCAAAATTACATTTCATACTCTAATGGAAAACTGAGAGAATAGAAAAGGCTTTAATAATTTCTACACCCTATGGAAGACCATAGGAATGTTAGAAATATCTTTAAAATGTCACAAATATCATATTAGGCCTAAAATGCAAACTTTTTTAAATGATCCCTAATATTTTCTATATTTGAAATTTAGTTCATATACCAGATAAAATCATAATTAAACACAAAATTGATCACAAAAAAATTATGGAAATCATACCAAAAATTATATAATGAATTCGGCCAAGTACCCTTAGAACAAAAATTTTGCAATTTTGCAAATAAATCTTTAAACTTTCTAAAATTACAAAATGGCAACAATATGCTGGAAAATGCATAAAACATATTCATACACATCAAAGTAAACATGAAAACACTTTCACAAGTATACACAAGCAATTGACCAAGCGTGGATGGCCTTGAAACAAAATTTTCTATTATTACAATTTAGTACCTACATAATATATAATTATAAATTAACATAAAAGACATTATAAAATTCACAAAAATCTCACCATAAATCATGAAAATGATTCAACCAAACACTTATGGCCACAAAATAATTTTTCATATTTTGCAAATTAGTCCCGAAACTTTTAAAATTACAAAATGGCACCAAAATGGTATAAAATGAATAAAACATATTCCAATATACTAGACTAGGCATGAAAACACTTCTACGGTTGTCTACAAGCAATCGACCATGATTGAATGACCATGGAAAAAGTTTTACAATTTTTATGATTTAGTCCCTATAATCTCCATAGTTACAAAATTACCTAAAATGATGGACAATGCATAAAACATATTCATACACATCAAAATAAACATGAAAACACTTTCACAAAGTATGTTAGACCTTTTAGTGGTGAATAAAATCAGGAGAGGGTGAATCGATTTCTCAAAATTTTAGTAATTCAAAACTTTGATAAATAAAATTGAGAAATCTAAACAATAAAATTTGTAGTGCAAGTTAGTGAATAGCAATAAACAATAAAAGACAAGGGAAAGAGAAGCAAACTCAAAGATTTAAAGAGGTTTGACCTTAATTACCTATATCCTCTACATCGGCTTCACTTGCCTCAGATTTCCACAATCCACTAACTTGAATTATCTACCGTTTAAGGACAAGGTATAACTTTACACTCTTTATCTTTCAAGGCTAAGATAAAAACCTCTACCCTTATCTTTTGTGGCTAAGATAGAACCCTCTTTCACTACTTTTGAAGGCTAAGTGGAAACATTTTTTACTTTTGAATGGCTAAGTAGGAACCTCTCCTTTTTGCAAGTATTCGAGTGTAAATAAATAAAACCTCTAAAGGTTAGGTGTTTACAAGAATTTTGGCTCAAGGGAAATATGTATCTAAAGATACAAAATGAAGAATACAAAAATAGGAAGTATTAATCCTATACAAAGAAGAACTACTTAGTGAAAATGATGGAAAAGATGAAAGATTTGACTTTAAGCACAATTCTCTTGGTTCTTCTTGTTGTTGAAGGTGTTAGAGTGGATTATTTATAGCCTTGATCATGATTCTAGCCATTGGGAACATTTGATGAAGGAATATAGCCATTGGAGCCTTCAAAATATCATTTCCCGTTATTCTCCGTGCCTCTGTATCGATATAAGTAAGTAGGCATCGATACATTGTGTTTAACGATCCAAAATATGATCATTAAATAGTTCTATCTCGATACAGAAAGATATATCTCGATACATGAAGAATCCTGTATCGATATAGAATGCTCTGTCTTGATACGTGAACAGTGATTTATGCATTTTAAGGTTATTTAGCTACTGCCAAGTATTTTATCGATAAATACACATAGTGTATCGATACATTCACATGAAAATCAATTTTAAAAGGTTTTTCATGACTTTAAAACATGTAAAACTTATCTAAAAAATGTTTTATATAATAATATGTATTAAGAACATATTTTTTGAATGCTGGAAGAAGTTAAAACACATTTTAGTATTTTTCAAAGTGTTTGTGAAATATTTCATGGAAAAATACTAATCTTGAAAATATTTAAACATCGACTAATTAAGCTTAAGTTTTTGTTATATCAAAACTAAGATTAGTTCAAAGCTAATATAGCTAACAAAGTATACACAAGCAATCGGCCAAGTATAGATAGCCATAAAGAAATTTTTGCAAGTTTTGCAGTTTAGTCCATAATATTTTTATATTTACAAAATAAGCTAAATAAAATCAAAACAATTAGCCCTTACATGATTCTGCCAGCATGATATTTCAGCAATAAATTTTTTTTTTCATCACCTATTTTATATACATGTTAGAATTTTTACTAAGCATGAATAAACATAAAAATAATGAATAAATCAATATAAAACAACATGAAAATATTAAGAAAAATTATATAAACATGTTTTCAAGAAAATAACAATATATACATCAATAAACACAAATAATCTCAAAGAAAATAAAACTATTTCTAATAAAAATCAGCTAAAACAAGAAATTCATGAGTATAAGTATTCATTTGGCTCATTAAAAAGAAGAATCAAACAAGAAATAAACATAAACTTAGAATTTTACAAGAATTTTATCTTAAAAAGGCTTGAAAATTTTTGCATTTTGGTGCTTTTTTCCTAAAACCTAAAGGACCTAAATGAATAAAACCATCCCCTACCCCTATTATAGGGGATGGAGGTTAGCCACGGGCAAAGAAATAGCCCTTGGCCAAATGGCTTCCAGCCATTTGTAAAATTTTCTACATTTTTCTTTTATTTAATATTTGTCTAATTTGTTTTAATTTTGTTTTGATATCATTTAAATTATTATGTTTGTCTTTCATTGGATTATGCCATCCATAACATCATCAAGGTCTAGAGAATTTTGGATGATATTTATATATATTATGTAAAACTATACCATAAAAATTAATTAAAAGAACTACATTGTAAAAATTTAAAAAAAAAAACCATGTATTTGGAATAAAATTTCATATAATCAATTTAATTTAACCTAATAACAAATTAATTTTACTGTTCAAGAAAAAACTATTAAAAATTATAAACTCGTAAAATATTACAAGAAAAACCTTTACTGGGAAAAATTGTTACTTGAAAAAAATGCAAAACTCATAAAATAATTTGAATTTTTGAAAACTGATTTAATATGAATTTAATGAGAATATTTTGAAGAATTTTAAAAAATTATGAACTAGCAAAATCCTCTCAAAAAAATTTACAAAGTAGAAAACTTTGTATTTCGAAAACAGGAAAATTTAAAAAAAAAACTCATAAAATAAAGTGAATTTTAAAAAAATGATTTAATATGAATTAAATAATAATATATGAAAATTTTTAAAATTTATAAACTCAGAAAAATTATCTCAAAAAAATTTACGAAGTAGAAAGCTTCATATCCTAGAAAAGGGAAAAATCCAAAAATATGTTCAAACTTCACAAAAATGGATTTTATCTAACACATTAATCATAATATTAATTTATAAAAATAATAAAGGTGAAAATTGGAAATTTGAAACAATTTTTACTTGAAGAATTTCAAGACTGTGATACTCGTAGTACTGTGAAAATTTTAAATTTATGTCCCAAAAATGACAACTTGATACCTAATGGCAAAAAATCAATACTGATAAAAATATATGATGGTCAACTTCCCAAATTTAACAAAAAATTCTTAAAAAATTTCTAAAAATGGCAAATTTGATCGTGATAACATCCATAAAAATAATTTTCAAAATTTCACAAGTATAAAGTTAAAAGCTAATCATTTTACCTCATGATTTGTATTTTCATTTGAGATTTATTCAGTA
>JBBYHM010028438.1:0-10015 GCA_038381775.1 Adansonia rubrostipa
GCAAGAAAAGCATTTCTTTCCACCATTTTCCTTATTATTGAAGTTCATTTGTGAATTGAGACAAACTTGGATACTCGTAATAATCTCCCTTTTTTTTGTTATGGGCACTACAATCATGTTCTCCTCATTGGGATACACAATATTGATTCTTCGAATTTGTAAGAAAAGCTTTTCTTTCCACCATTTTCCTTATAATTAAATTTCATCCATGAAATGAGACAAACTTGGATACTTATTATAATCTCCATTCTATTTGTTATTGGCATTGCTATCAGGTTCCCACATTGGGATACACGATATTGATGCTTTTGTTTGGCAAGAAAAGCTTTTCTTTCCATCATTTTCCTTCAAAATAAAGTTCATCAGTGACATGAGATAAACTTGGATACTCGTTATAAACTCCAATGTTTTTGGTATTGGCATTATAACCATGTTCTCCATATTGGGATACATGATATTGTTGCTTTGGATTTGCAAGAAAAACTTTTCCTTTCACTATTTTTCTTATAATCAAAGTTCATCCGTGAAAGGAGACAAACTTGGATACTCATAATAATCTTTATTCTTTTTGTTATGGGCATTGCAATCATGTTCTCTACATTGGGAAACATAATGTTGATGCTTTGAATTTCTAAGAAAAGCTTTTCTTTCCACCATTTTCTTTATAATGAAAGTTCATCCCTAAAATGAGACAAACTTAGATACTCACTGTAATCTCTATTGTTTTTGGTATTGACACTACAATCATGTTCTCCACATTGGGATACATGATATTGTTGCTTTGGATTTGCAAGAAAAACTTTTCCTTCCACCATTTTCCTTATAATCAAAGTTCATCCGTGAAAGGAGACAAACTTGGATACTTATAATGATCTATATTCTTTTTGTTATGGGCACTACAATCATGTTCTCCACATTAGGATACATAATATTGATGCTTTGGAATTGCAAGAAAAACTTTTCTTTCCTTCATTTTCCTTATAATTAAAGTTCATCTGTGAAATAGGATAAACCTGGATACTCATTATAACCTTTATTCTTTTTGTTATTGGCACTACAATCATGTTTTCCATATTGGGATACACGATATTGATGCTGGGTTTGGCAAGAAAAGCTTTTCTTTCACCATTTTCCTCATAACTAATGTTCATCTATGAAATGAAACAAACTTGGATATAATTATAATCTCCATTCTTTGTGTTATTGGCACTACAATCATGTTCTCCATATTGGGATACACGACATTTATGCTTTGGATTTGCAAGAAAAACTTTTCTTTCCACCATTTTCCTTATAATTAACGTTCATCGGTGAAAGGAGACAAACTTGGATACCCTTAATAAGCCTAATTCTTTTTGTTTTTGGGCACTACAAACACATGATTAAAGTTTATCTTTGACATGAGCCAAACTTGGATGCTCATTATAATCTCCATTCTTTTTGGTATTGGCATTATAATCATGTTCTCCACATTGAGATAAATGATATCACTGTTTTGGATTTGCAAGAGAAACTTTTCCCTCCACCATTTTCCTTATAATCAAAATTCATCCTCGAAGGGAGACAAACTTGGATACTAATAATAATCTCCATTCTTTTTGTTATGGGCACTACAATCGAGTTCTCCACATTGGGTTAGACAATATTGATGCTCTAGATTTGCAAGAAAAACTTTTATTTCCTCCATTTTCTTTATAATAAATGTTCATCCATGAAATGAGACAAACTTGGATACTCATTATAATCTCCATTCTTTTTGTTATTGGAACTATTGCCATGTATTCCCCATTAGGATACACGATATTGATGCTTTGGAGTTGCAAGAAAAGCTTTTCTTTTCACCATTTTCCTTATAATTGACGTTCATCCATGAAAGGAGACAAACTTGGATACCCATAATAATCTCCATTCTTTTTATTTTTGGGCACTACAAACACATGATTAAAGTTCATCTGTGACATGAGACAAACTTGGATACTCATTATAATCTCCATTCTTTGTGGTATTGGCATTACAATCATGTTCTCAATATTAGGATACATGATATTGCTATTTTGGATTTGCAATAGAAACTTTTCCTTCCACCATTTTCCTTATAAACAAAATTCATCCCTGAAAGGAGACAAACTTGGATACTAATAATAATCTGCATTCTTTTTGTTATGGTACTACAATCAAGTTCTCCACATTGGGATATACAATATTGATGCTTTGGATTTGCAAGAAAAGCTTTTATTTCCTCCATTTTTTGTATAATTAAAGTTTATCCATCAAATAAGTCAAACTTGGATTATCGTAATAATCTACATTCTTTTTGTGTTTGGGCACTACAATCATGTTTTACAGATTGGGATACACAATATTGATGCTTTGGATTTGCAAGAAAAGCTTTTCTTTCCACTATTTTCCTTACTATTAATGGTCGTCCATGAAATGAGACAAACTTTGATAGTCATAATATTATCCATTCTTTTTGTCATTGGGCACTGCAATCATATACACCTCATTTAGACACACGATATTGATGCTTTGATTTGGAAAAAAAAGGCTTTTCTTTTTGCCATTTTCCTTATAATTAATGTTTGTCCATCAAATGAGTTAAACTTGGATTCTTGTAATAATGCCATTCTTTTTGTGATTGGGCACTACAATGATGTGATCCACATTGGGATTCACGATATTGATACTTTGGTTTGGTAAGAAAGGCTTTTCTTTCCACCATTTTCCTTATGATTAAAATTTATTCGTGAAATGAACAAAGTTGGATTCTCGTTATAATCTCCTTTCTTTTTGTTATTAGCACTATAATCATGTTCTCTGCATTTGGACACACGATATTGATGCTTTGGATTTCCAAGAAAAGCTTTTCTTTCTCCCATTTTTCTTATAATTAATGTTCATCCGTGAAATAAGACAAACTTGGATACCGTAATAATCTCTACTCATTTTGTTATTGGGCACTACAATCACGTTTACCTCTATGGGATGCACGATATTATGCTTTGATTTGGCAAGAAAAGTTTTCTTTCCACCAGTTTCTGCATTATTGAAGTTCATCTGTGAAATGAGACAAACTTGGATACTCGTAATAATCTCCATTCTTTTTGTTATGGTCACTACAATCATGCTTTATGGGATACACAATATTAATGCTTAGGATTTGCAAGAAAAACTTTTCTTTCAACTGTTTTCCTTATAATTAAGGTTTATCCATCAAATAAGTCAAACTTGGATTATCGTAATAATCTGCATTCTTTTTGTGATTGGGCAAGACAATCATGTTCTCCATATTGGGATACACGATATTGATGCTTTGGATTTGCAAGAAAAGCTTTTCTTTCTCATATTTTCCTTATAATTAACATTCATCCAAGAAATGGGGCAAACTTGGATGCCTGTAATTATCTCTATTCATTTTGTTATTGGGCACTACAATCATGTTCACCTCATTAGGATACACGATATTGATGCTTTCATTTGGCGAGAAAAACTTTTCTTTCCAACAGTTTCCTTATTATTGAAGTTCATCTGTGAAATAAGATAAACTTGGATGCTCGTAATAATCTCCATTCTTTTTGTTATGGGCCCTACAATCATTTTCTCCTCATTGGTATACACAATATTGATGCTTAGGATTCGCAAGAAATGCTTTTCCTTCCCTCATTTTTCTTATAATTAACGTTTATTAGTGAAATGAGACAAACTTGGATACCCATAATAATCTGCATTCATTTTGTTATTGGGCGCTACAATCACGTTCACCTCATTCGGATACACTATATTGATGCTTTGATTTGGAAAGAAAAGCTATCTTTTCTACCATTTTCTTATAATTAACGTTCATCCATGAAAGGAGACAAACTTGGATACCCGTAATAATCCCTATTCCTTTTGTTTTTGGGCACTACAATCACGTGATTAAAGTTCATCCGTAATATGAGAGAAACTTGGATACTCATTATAATCTCTATTCTTTTTGGTATTGGTGCTACAATCATGTTCTCTACATTGGGATACACGATATTGCTATTTTGAATTTACAAGAAAAAACTTTTCCTTCCACCATTTTCCTTATAATCAAAGTTCATCCCTAAAAGGAGATAAACTTGGATACCCACAATAATCTCTACTCTTTTTGTTATAGGCACTACAATCATGTTCTTCACATTGGGATACACAATATTTATGCTTTGGATTTGCAAGAAAAGCTTTTCTTTCCTTCATTTTCCTTATAATTAAAATTCATCTGTGAAATAAGACAAACCTGGATACTTATTCTAATCACTATTCTTTTTGTTATTGGCACTACAATCATGTTTTCCACATTAGGATACATGATATCGATACTTTGGTTTGGAAAGAAAAGTTTTCTTTCACTGTTTTCCTTATAACCGGAGTTCATCTATGAAATGAAACAAACTTAGATACTAATTATAATTTCCATTCTTTTTGTTATTGGCACTACAATTATGTTCTCTACATTGGGTACACGATATTAATGCTTTGGATTTGCAAGAAAAGCTTTTCTTTCCACCATTTTCATTATAATTAATGTTTATCCGTGAAAAGAGACAAACTTGGACACCCGTAATAATCCCCATTCATTTTGTTTTTAGGCACCGCAATCATGTGATTAAAGTTCATCCATGACTTGAAACAAACTTGGATACTCATTATAATGTCCATTCCTTTTAGTATTGGCAATACAATCATGTTATCCACATTGGGATACATGATATTGCTTTTTGGATTTGCAAGAAAAACTTTTCCTTCCACCATTTTCCTCATAATCAAAGTTCATCTTGGAAAGGAGACAAACTTAGATACTTGTAATAATGTCCATTGTTTTTGTTATGGGCACTGCAATCATTTTCTCCTCATTAGGGTACACAATATTGATGCTTTGGATTCGCAAGAAATGCTTTTCCTTCCCTCATTTTTCTTATAATTAACGTTTATTAGTGAAATGAGACAAACTTGGATACCCATAATAATCTGCATTCATTTTGTTATTGGGCGCTACAATCACGTTCACCTCATTCGGATACACTATATTGATGCTTTGATTTGGAAAGAAAAGCTATCTTTTCTACCATTTTCTTATAATTAACGTTCATCCATGAAAGGAGACAAACTTGGATACCCGTAATAATCCCTATTCCTTTTGTTTTTGGGCACTACAATCACGTGATTAAAGTTCATCCGTAATATGAGAGAAACTTGGATACTCATTATAATCTCTATTCTTTTTGGTATTGGTGCTACAATCATGTTCTCTACATTGGGATACACGATATTGCTATTTTGAATTTACAAGAAAAAACTTTTCCTTCCACCATTTTCCTTATAATCAAAGTTCATCCCTAAAAGGAGATAAACTTGGATACCCACAATAATCTCTACTCTTTTTGTTATAGGCACTACAATCATGTTCTTCACATTGGGATACACAATATTTATGCTTTGGATTTGCAAGAAAAGCTTTTCTTTCCTTCATTTTCCTTATAATTAAAATTCATCTGTGAAATAAGACAAACCTGGATACTTATTCTAATCACTATTCTTTTTGTTATTGGCACTACAATCATGTTTTCCACATTAGGATACATGATATCGATACTTTGGTTTGGAAAGAAAAGTTTTCTTTCACTGTTTTCCTTATAACCGGAGTTCATCTATGAAATGAAACAAACTTAGATACTAATTATAATTTCCATTCTTTTTGTTATTGGCACTACAATTATGTTCTCTACATTGGGTACACGATATTAATGCTTTGGATTTGCAAGAAAAGCTTTTCTTTCCACCATTTTCATTATAATTAATGTTTATCCGTGAAAAGAGACAAACTTGGACACCCGTAATAATCCCCATTCATTTTGTTTTTAGGCACCGCAATCATGTGATTAAAGTTCATCCATGACTTGAAACAAACTTGGATACTCATTATAATGTCCATTCCTTTTAGTATTGGCAATACAATCATGTTATCCACATTGGGATACATGATATTGCTTTTTGGATTTGCAAGAAAAACTTTTCCTTCCACCATTTTCCTCATAATCAAAGTTCATCTTGGAAAGGAGACAAACTTGGATACTTGTAATAATGTCCATTGTTTTTGTTATGGGCACTACAATCGTTTTCTCCTCATTAGGGTACACAATATTGATGCTTTGGATTTGCAAGAAATGCTTTTAATTCCCTCATATTCTTATAATTAACGTTTATTAGTGGAATGAGACAAACTTGGATAACCATAATAATCTACATTCATTTTGTTATTGGGTGCTACAATCACGTTCACCTCATTCGGATACACTATATTGATGCTTTGATTTGGATAGAAAAGCTATCTTTTCTGCCATTTTTCTTATAATTTATGTTCATCCATGAAAGGAGACAAACTTGGATACTCGTAATAACCCTTATTCTTTTTGTTTTTGGGCACTACAATCACATGATTAAAGTTCATCCGTAATATGAGACAAACTTGGATACTCATTATAATCTCCATTCTTTTTGGTATTGGCGCTACAATCATGTTCTCCACATTGGGATACATGATATTGCTGTTTTGAATTTACAAGAAAAAACTTTTCCTTCCATCATTTTCCTTATAATCAAAGTTCATCCCTGAAAGGAGACAAACTTGGATACCCGCAATAATCTCCATTCTTTTTGTTATGGGCACTACAATCATGTTCTCTACATTGGGATACATAATATTTATGCTTTGGATTTGCAAGAAAAGCTCTTCTTTCCTTCATTTTCCTTATAATTAAAATTCATCCATGAAATAGGACAAACCTGGATACTCATTCTAATCACTATTCTTTTTGTTATTGGCACTATAATCATGTTTTCCACATTGGGATACATGATATTGATACTTTGGTTTGGAAAGAAAAGTTTTCTTTCACTGTTTTCCTTATAACTAGAGTTCATCTATGAAATGAAACAAACTTAAATACTAATTATAATTTCCAATTTTTTTGTTATTGGCACTACAATCATGTTCTCCACATTGGGTACATGATATTAATGCTTTGGATTTGCAAGAAAAGCTTTTCTTTCCACCATTTTCCTTATAATTAATGTTTAGTCATGAAAGGAGACAAACTTGGATACCCGTAATAATCCCCATTCATTTTGTTTTTGGGCACCGCAATCATGTGATTAAAGTTTATTCGTGACTTGAAACAAACTTGGATACTCATTATAATCTCCATTCTTTTTGGTATTGGCACTACAATCATGTTCTCCATATTGGGATACACGATATTGCTTTTTGAATTTGCAAGAAAAACTTTTCCTTCCACCATTTTCCTCATAATCAAAGTTCATCCTGGAAAGGAGACACACTTGGATACTTGTAATAATGTCCATTGTTTTTGTTATGGGCACTACAATTATTTTCTCCTCGTTGCGATACATACTATTGATGCTTTGGATTCGCAAGAAATGCTTTTCCTTCCCTCATTTTTCTTATAATTAACGTTTATTAGTGAATTGAGACAAACTTAGATACCTATAATAATCTGCATTCATTTTGTTATTGGGCACTACAATCACGTTCACCTCATTCGGATACACTATATTGATGCTTTGATTTGCAAAAAAAGCTTTTTTTCCCCTATTTTTCTTATAATTAAAGTTTGTCTATCAAATAAGTCAAACTTGGGTTCTCATAATAATTTATATTCTTTTTGTGATTGGGCACTACAATCATGTTCTTCATGTTGGGATACATGATATTAATGCTTTGGATTTGCAAGAAAAGCTTTTCTTTCCACCATTTTCCTTATAATCAAAGTTAATCCGTCAAATGAGTGAAAATTTAATTCTCATAATAATCTCTATTCTTTTTGTTAGTGGCACTACAACCATGTTCTTTACTTTGGAATACATGATATTGATACTTTGGATTTTTAAGAAAAGCTTTTCTTTCCACCATTTTTGTTATAGCTTATGTTCATTACTGAAATGAGACAAACTTAGATACTCATAATAATCTTCATTCTTTTTGTTATTGGGCACCAAAATCTTGTTCACCTCATTGGAATACACAATATTGATGCTTTTGTTTGGCAAAAAAAATATTTTCTTTCCACCATTTTCCTTATAATTAAAGTTTATCCATGAAATGAGATAAACCTGGATACTCTCCATTCTTTTTGTTATGTGCACTACAATCATGCTCTTCACATTGGGATGCACGATATTGAAGCTTTGGATTTGCAGGAAAAGCTTTTCTTTCTACCGTTTTCCTTACAATTAATGGTCATCTATGAAATGAGATAAACTTGGATACTCGTAATAATCTCAATTCCTTTTGTCATTGGGCACTACAATCATGTTCACCTTATTAGGATACATGATATTGATGCTTTGGTTTGGCAAGAAAAGCCTTTCTTTTCACCATTTTCCTCAAAATTAAAGTTTGTCCATCAATTGAGACAAACTTGGATTCTCACAATAATCTCCATTCTTTTTGTGATTGGGCACTACAATCATGTTCTCCATATTGGGATACATCATATTGATGCTTTGATTTGGCAAGAAAAGCTTTTCCTTCCACCATTTTCCTTACAATTAAAGTTCATCAATGAAATAAGATAAACCAGGATACTCGTAATAATCTCCATTCTTTTTGTTATGGGCACTGCAATCATGTTCTCCATATTGGGATACATGATATTAAAGCTTTGGATTTGCTAGAAAAGCTATTCTTTCTACTATTTTCCTAATAATTAATCTTTATCTGTGAAATGGGACAATCTTGGAGACTCGTAGTAATCTCCATTTTTTTTGTTATTGGGCACTACAATGATGTTCTCCTCATTGGAATACAGGATATTAATGCTTTGGTTTGGAAAAAAATGATTTTCTCTCCACCATTTTCCTTATAATTAAAGTCCATTTGTGAAATGAGAAAACTTGGATACTTATTACAATCTCCATTCTTTTTATTTTTGGCACTACAATCATGTTCTCCAGATTGGGATAAATAATATTGGTGTTTTGGATTTACAAGAAAAGCTTTTCTTTCCACCATTTTCCTTATAATTAATGTTCATCTGTGAAATGAGATAAACTTGGATACTCATAATAATCTATTTTTTTTTATTATTGTGCACCACAATCATGTTCTCCTCATTGGGATACACAATATTGATGCTTTGATTTGGCAAAAAGAGCTTTTCCTGCAGTTATTTTCCTTAGTATTGAAGTTTATCTATGAAATGAGACGAACTTGGGTACTCATAATAATCTCAATTCTTTTTGTTACGAGTACTACAATCATGTTTCCCTTATTGGGATACATGATATTGATGCTTTAGTTTGGCAAAAAAAGCCCTTCTTTTCACCATTTTCCTTATAATTAAAGTTTGTCCATCAACTGAGTCAAACTTGGATTCTCATAATAATCTATATTCTTTTTGTGATTGGGCACTACAATCATGTTCTCCACATTGGGATGCATCATATTGATGCTTTGGTTTGGCAAGAAAAGCTTTTCCTTCCACCATTTTCCTTACAATTAAAGTTCATCAATGAAATAAGATAAACCGGGATACTCATAATAATCTCCATTCTTTTTGTTATGGGCACTGCAATCATGTTCTCCATACTGGAATACATAATATTAAAGCTTTGGATTTGCTAAAAAAGGTATTCTTTCCACCATTTTCCTAATAATTAATCTTCATTTGTGAAATGAAATAAACTTGGATACTTAAAATAATCTCCATTTTTTTTTTGTTATTATGCACCAGAATCATGTTCTCCTCATTTGAATACATGATATTAATGCTTTGGTTTGGCAAGAAAAAGTTTTTCTTACAATAATTTTCCTTATAATTAAAGTTTGTCCACCAAATGATTCTAACTTGGATTATCATAATAATCTACATTCTTTTTGTGATTGGGCACTACAATCATGTTCTCCATATTAGGATCAACGATATTGATACTTTAGGTTTGCAAGAAAAGCATTTCTTTCCACCATTTT
>JBBYHM010028502.1:0-10011 GCA_038381775.1 Adansonia rubrostipa
ACTATTTTTAACTTAATTAATATTATTTAATATTAATTATCAAATAATTAATATTATAATAATATTAGAAGGGATAAAACATAAATTAATGGGATAGGAAATTTGATTCTTAATCAAATCCTAAGTCTAGGTGAAATCCTATTTCAACTACAACTAATATTTGTACACTTTTAAAATTTATGTCTTAATTTAGACATTATTTTAATAAGACAATCATATTATTAATGTCTTAATTAGAGAACAAAATCTAGATTTAATAAATCTAATATTGTCTAAAATAATTAAACTGTTCAATTAAGTCCTTCTTTTAAATTACCTTTTATTTAATTAAGTCATACTTAATTAAATACTGCATTTAATCCAACAAGTCTACCTTAATGTGTGTGACCCATTAGGTTCCCAACATGTTGGAAATGAACATAAATAATCTTATTAATCATTTTCATATATTAAGAGTGGGATCTAGCATCCTATCATGACCACCCAAATGTTGAAGAGTTAGTGTGACCTTGTAGAAACCTTTCAATAACTAGCCCACCAATGCATTATGGTTCTTTCAACAAATATCACAGATTCTGGATAAGCACGATGCAGTGTCTACTCAAACCTCTATTCATGTTAGAGCTTGCAACTAATGATTAATGATCATGAATCTATGAGAAACTATTCTTTATAATTTGTTATACGTTGGCCAAAGACTTTAATCAAATTAACTATAGTCAAAATCATTTGAGATATGTCTTAATGTCACTTAGAGTGGTGAATCCTCTCTAGATCCTTTATATATCTTTTTTACATTTCATACCATAACTAAAACTACCCTTATTTTGGCATCCATCCATTACGGACCCATTCATGGTGATCTCTAAGTATGATACTCCACATATAAAATGACCCGGTATCATAAGTCTAAGGACTAATATATACGACTAGCACATAAAAACATCTTTGTAGACATCTTATTTTGTTCAAGCCATCTTTTGAGAATTAGAAGTCATTATTTTGAGCATCATTAGAGTCATACAGATGAGAATAAGTTAGTTTACCATTATTTTTAATCAAGGTAAGGTATTCAAAAAATTAAAGGTATGTGCAAGTCATATCGGTGGATAGCTATTGATACCAAGTCCTTCATCGCTAAAAATTCAAAATTTCATATGTAGTATCGATAGGAGAGGGTTTGGTATCGATATCTAAAGTGTGGTATTGATACTTAGCATGTTTGCATTGATACAAACCTTGGCAAAAGTCAAAATTATGATATTTGGCCAAATGTATCTATATCGATGCAAAGTATCGATACAAGCCTTTGTAGTATTGATATAGGCCTCCAAGACTCAAGACTAAAAATAATTTTTTGCCCTTGATATCGATGCATATTTCATTGTATCGATACTCATGGGCATACTTGGCTTTCTTTAGTTGCAGACTGTTATAGCCTCTTTGCTCTACCACCCTGCTATTGGTAGCTAATGAAATTTCAGCCAACTAAGTATTGTAAACAAGGCTAACATAAAGTATAAGGGGAAAGACCAAAAATGCCCTTGTTTTAGCTCCAAAATGCATTGGCTGAACCTTGGACTATAAAAGACTAAGTTTGGCTCAAAACACATAGATCTGTTGCATTGAAAGCATTCCCCTAGTCTCGTAGGATTCCCTTATTTCCTCAGAAAATCCTTTAAAAACCTCTTTTTTTCTTTTTACACTTAAAAACTCTCTTTCATCCAGACCATAACCAAAAGCTCTTTCTTTTTCATCTTTTTCTTGCTAACTAATAGTAAAAAGAAGGAAGAAACTGAGTTTAAAGTTGATACTCCAAGTAAATGTGAAAGTTCAAAGCTTTTTGGTATATTGTCTCTACCTTACTCCATTTATTTTCTATTTTTAGCATTTGCATCATTCTAATAGGCCATTCATGTCTCCAGGACCAACTTAGGACTATCATACATTATTATGGCCTTGGATGTGGTAGTCTTAGGTTTTTTCTTTGATGATCTTTTGATATTTTCATGTTGCTTGAATGAGCGAATGTGCCATGTTTTACATTCACCATCAAAACAGCCTCTGCTCATGCATGTTTGGTATGTTCTATCCACTTTCAAATATTCAATACATGCTATAATCTTCACCCTAACTTATTTGGAGTATCTTTATGTATTTTCTTACATCTTGGTAGGTTTCATAAAACAACAATGTCGTTTTGAAAATTCCAACATGCTTTTTTTTGGTTAAACATGTTTACCCCATCACACATGGCTTGATTCTCGATTTATTTATGAGGTTGACAATTTCACGCTTCATACTTGTCATCATTTTACATTTTTGCCACCTTTTCCATTGTAAAAATATTATCTTTGTCTGTTTGAATGTGTTGTCCATGTTCACTATTATGTATGTTGCATCTAATTCACAATCTGTTTGTCAAAATGCTTACTTGTTTGTTGCAAAAACTATGATTTTCCAAAACTATCAATGCCACCCCCAATTGATGGAAACTAGTATGGATTTAATATTTTTGCTAAAATAGTCCTTCAATCTCAAGGACAAATGAAACTTTCTAAGTCTAGATTCATGGTTGAAAAAATGTTATTTTCTTAGGAAAATAACCTTTTTATTTGCTAAAAAATATTAAGCCCTGGTCTTGAGTTTAATATCCTTATTTATGGCATGGTCAATGGGTTATTTCATTGTCCTAAACTACTCTGAGCTTATGGAATGAACTTACGATGCCCATGTCACCTTTTTCTCTCTGTCACAGATGTTTAAACGTCCTTGGCTTGAGTTTAGTTGTAAGAAACTCGAAAATAATGAAAAAACTCCTTTATTTTTGCTTTAATAGCACTGTGCCCACCATTAAATAAATTATTTTTAAGACTAAACACCTTTTTTAGAATTTTATAATTTTTTTCTTGAAAGAATATTGAATTAACTTTTTAATGGTGTCTTGTTTGCACCCGTACCATTCTAGATAAGGGAGTTATGATTTTTTGAACCCTTCCTATCCTGAACCCGTGGAACCAGTAAACTGCATTTTGTTTGAGCCATTTTAGCCCACTAGATGTTTTTTCTAAATTTTTTAAATATTTTTCCTTGACATTTTATGCAATTCTTTTCCTTGAAAGGTATCGTTTGTGATTAAAAATACCAAATGAGTCTAGGATGATTTTCCAATATCCAGTACACCTTTTCCCCTGCATATGCTACCAGTGTTGAAAAAAACCTAATTTTGACAACTAATTATTCACCTAGAATGTGATTTTATAGGATTCTGAAATATTGTTATATTAAACCTTGTCAAGTTACCTTTCTAACGACACCTCGTTCACCCTTTAAAGCCTTCAGATAAACCTAAAATAAATTTAGGAAAATAGATAACGCAATGTCATTCCCTATTTTTGGAAATAAAATTAACTCGATTCCTAAAACCACCTTTATCAAGACATTCAAATATCTCAAAATGCATCTGTTTGACTCCCATAGAGTCTCATACAACAACACAGATCCTTTAAACTCTTATCAAGGCTAAAACGAAAAATAATTTTATTCAAATTCTTGATTTCTATTCTCAAAATACCTTTTTCACCAAAATATTTCTTTTCTCCATAAATATCAAAATTTTCACTTCTACGGATATTCCAATCCTGTTCTTTAAGGGGATACTCCAACCCTTTTTTTCATTTGAAACTTGAATTTTCTCTCGAATCTTTTTAGGATTTCTAATCAAAACCTTTTTAAAGATAAATTTTACTTTTAAGGATACTCCAACCCCATTTTTTGAGGGGATATTTCAACCCTATTTTCACATAAAATCTAAATTTTCTTTCTCTCAAAACTTATTGAGTCTTTTAATTAAAACCTTCTTTTGAACACATCCAAATTGTTACCATTAGGGATACTCCAACCTTGCCTTTCGAAGGGATACTCTAACTTTACTTTTTGAGGGTATACTTGAACCTCGCTTTTCATATAAAATCTGAATTTTCTCTCTCCTAAAACTTCTTCAGTTTTTTAATCAAATTTTTTTTAAACACATTCAAATCATCACCATTAAGGATACTCCAACCCCACCTTCCAAGAGGATACTCGAACCCTGCTTTTCAAATTTCATTCAAAATTTAATTTCTTTCTTGTAGACACCCCTGGTTTACTAATTAAACCTCTTTTTTTCTATCCCTCAAGTTTTCAATGAATGCAAATGCATCTCAAAATTGTCATTCCTATTATTCCTCAATAATTAAAGACAATTACGAGATATGTTCTGATCATCCTTCCTTTTTATGTTTTTTTATATTTATTCTTATGCAATGTTATTATATTCTTTTTCATCTTACTAGCACATTTTCCTTTGTAATGATCATCGTGCATTCATATTTTTAAATTGTTTTTCAAAAATAATTTAGAAGGCAATGTTCTACGTTGGTATCTCTTTGCTGCTTAACACAGAATATCCAAATTTCCAAAACTTAATCTGGAAATTATTTTCATAAAAAGTCCCTATGTTCCCACAACTTTGAGATGTGTAGGTGATCTATATTTTTTTTCAAAATCAAAATCTATAATTT
Organism: Adansonia rubrostipa; assembly: GCA_038381775.1. NCBI lineage: Eukaryota > Viridiplantae > Streptophyta > Magnoliopsida > Malvales > Malvaceae > Adansonia > Adansonia rubrostipa. The sequence continues at coordinate 4,563 of JBBYHM010028502.1, forward strand.
TTACAAGCAAATTAGAAGGGATTATTTCAAAATAATGATAAAGTGGAATTGATTAACTAAAACCAAAGTGAGATATGGTTAGTGGGTACCAATTTCGAGCATTTTGGTGTTGCTTATCCTTCCTGATGCGTAACCAACACCTGAACCTGATCAATAAATCTCTGGACTTTGCAAGCCTCAAAATCGATGTTTTGAGTTTCAAAACTCAAAATATTGCTTTTAATAAGCATTTAATCTTGCCTAGCCTAAAATGATTGGTGGAGACTCTAAATTTATAGCTACTTCATGGTAGTTTTCCAAGATTAGTTGGATGAGTAATTCGTCAGAGGTCTTTTTTGGCTTCATATACTATGCCTAATTCAAATCATGATCAAGCGATAACCTAAAGGCTCCAACCAATATAACCACACCATATATTTTTTAAATCGTGCTTGCTTTTTTTAATTGCCAAAAAAAGGTACATAGCAACAATCTTCCATAGACACTTCAGTGACTTATATCAAATGGAGTTCTCTTTCAATCCATGTTCAATGAACTTGTTTCCATAAAACAAAAACCATATGCTATCCCCAAGTATCTCGCGTACTTCAACTTCTATGAGATCAATTAGTTGCATGCATCCAATGCACGAAAGCTTAGCGTATACTAGTCTTTGTGCATTGTCAATACCCGTTTTCATAATACGATGACTAAGAGCATTTTTAGAAATATGACTTTGATGCATAAGGATCTCATCGTTATTACTCAAAACTATTTTTGCAAGGCCATTGTGTTTTAAGGGCTTTATCCAATTAGTTCTTATATAAGTGACAATCACACCAAACATAAAGGAAAACCTATGTTACTTTAACCTAGTTGCATGTATATTTTTATTTAACCATGTATCCCATGTCCAATTCGATTGGTTCAAGGGTATACACCAACACCACCAATAAAATTACTTGGTTTATTCTTAGGTGATTACATACGAAGTCTTCATAAGCTTTAGTGTAATCTCATGGGCTTTATGGCACCTTTCATTAGATCTTTATCTTCAGGTTACAAAATTTTCTAATCTAATCCTAATTTTACACTAGATATAATCTAATTACATTCAATATAAAGAAACCTAAAGTTACATTCGTGGGAAGCTAGATGAGAAATGAATTTTACAACTCTATAAAATAGATAAGGCATGGTATGCAAACCCTATTTTAAAAAAATCCATAAATAATTAACCATACATTCACATGGGGTCTAAGTCTATAATAATCTCATACATTCACAACAATTATGAACATATAATTAAATGTCTCAAAACCATGTTGCCAAATCAGAATAGGTAATTGATCTTATCTTAATTTAATTAAGAGAGTAATTTCTTAGATGGTTAGTCTTTATTCTAATCTTATTAGGACAAACCTTTATTAAGAAAAGTAGCTGTTTTGCCGGAGCAGTGGGTTTTATCTACTGGGATTGCAAATAGTTGCTAGCTTATACCTATCCCCTTACGAAGGTTTATGTTCTTATAGAATATGATGATGATTTTTTGTTGAAATTTTGATGATTTAGATAGACTACAGAAGCATGAATTGTAAAAATGGTTCATCATGTAGTGAATGATTTATGGCAGGTAGTATAAGTTTCTCAGAATCCAAAAAGCAGATATTTATAGTAGGTAGTTCCTATTACGTTTCTCTTGAAGAGGTTAGGTTTACGGTTTTATTTTAGTGGGTTTTTATAAGATATTTTCTTTTATTTTTATTATTTTTTAAAACCTATTTTACCCCTTTTATATTTCTTATAATTTTTTACATGCTTATGGATTTCCTTTAAATATTTAAAACAACTTAGTTACATTAAAGAGCAACTTTGCTTAATAGTAACTTCACTTTTTATTTTTAGTTGTTTTTTACCCCTTTCGATGATCGTATTAGTAAGTATGATAAAGATAATACATACTAAATTATTATTAGAAATTTAAATTGTGAATAACGCTTTCTTTTAAATCATAGAAATTACTCTCGCTAAAGGGAATGCCTATGGCTTTAGCTTTTATTTCTCTACTAATCATTTGATTTGGTGGAGCATCTTTAGGGTCTGGAAAGGATTGGAAGCAAGCAATGCATGGATTATGGCTTCATTTTTATGGGTAGTAGATGAAAATTTTTGCTTAAAGCATTTAAAATCTTTGCAATAGGAAGATAAGATTTGTAGTAATCATCTTTTACAAATGCAAAAAAAAAAAATTCATTAGTTACGTATTTCTTTGTTTGAATATCAATTTAAAAAATTTTCATGTTTTAAATATTATTTGAAACATTAAAATATAAAATTTTAAGTGCTTAATATACACAATTTTAGGATATTAACACTATGTTTGGATAGATAATAATAAAGGAAAAGAAAAAAAAAAGATTGAGAAAATGAAAGGAAACATGTATTTCTAATTTGGATAGCTTTCCTTTCCCCTTAATTTCTTCCGAATTAGAGTTTATAAAAACTAGATATTTTTAGGGAAAACAAAAGATACTTAGCTCTTTTAAGTTTCCCTTAGGTAAAAAAATTATCCAAACAAGGGAAAAGAATCCCTTTTCCCTTACTTCCTTTCCTTTCCCTACCCTTACCCCAATTAAAGCATAATGTTAAAGAAATGTATGAATAAAATAAGATGAAAAATATTTTTAGTTTCTAAAATGAATTGGTATTCTCATCACCAAAACTTATTGTACCGAAAATAGATAAAACCATTTTTTTTTCAATTTTCTTCATCTATAATCCAAAAATTAAGGGAAAAAAGGTTCTAGCTTATTAGTAAATGTTAGTGTAAGCCATGCTAGCTAGTTGGATTCGCTTATAATGTACTAGCTTTTTGGTTATTTCATGTAAAATACATTATTATTAGATTAATGTGATAAGGCATTTCTTTATCCATAAGACTTTGTAATAATTGTTATTTATGACTTATGATGATAAAGCCCATGAACATAGTTGCCTTAAGATTTCTCAGATCCTTATGGGTTAAAGCTGCATTTTTAAAACCATTTCTAGACATCGTAGTACTAAGATAAGCAATTGACAATGCACAAAGACTACAATATGATAAGGCTCCACATATTATATGCATGTAACTAATCTCATGAGTTGAAATATAATGATACTTTAGGATAATAAATGGGTGCTTGTTATGGTAATAAGTTCACTAAACATGACATGCTATGAGTGTTCCATTTGGTATTTCACTTAAGTGTCTATGGAAATACTCTTATGTGTTAGCAGTGTAAGTAATCTCAAGACTTGTGACACTGAGTCACTTCATGTGAATTATCATACTTAGAGATCATCATGATCCGATCCACTTTGATGGATGCCTAAGGTTAAGTGGTTTTAGGTATGGGACAAAGCATACTAAAGGTTGATGAGTGGTCCAATAAGGATTCATCACCCTAAGTGATCTGAAGGGACATATCTCATTTGTTTTCAACCTACATTAACTCAAAGTCCATCGCCAAGGTAGTATTAATTATGAAGTTGATACATGGGGTTGTAAGACTAATATAGAATAGGCTAAGAGCAGACACTACATCATACTCTTGTCTTTTTCTAATATATGATGAAAGAATTGAATTACACTAACATACTGTTACACCAAAAGGCTTGTCAAACTATATTGATTCTCTTGACATTTAGGTGGCCATGATGTATTATTAGATGTTACTCGTAATCTATAAATATAAATATTCTTAACCAAATAAATTTATAATTATTGCCAACAAGTTTTAGGCTTAATGGATCACACACATAAAGGTAATTTATGCAATTAAAGTAGGATTGGATTAAACAATAGCGATATTGATCTCTCAGGGACTTAATCTAAGGGCTTAAGTGCAAATAAACCAAAATTGCAATTTAACCGAAAGCTAACTATTTAATCATAGTTTATTTCTGTCCTTGGAAAGATAGTGCCTTTTGTTATTAAACATAGGGTTTTAGCTACAACAAGATTTGAAAGAAAAATTATTTTTCATGTCGGTTCTAAAACATGGCAAAGGTATTTAGTCCAGAAAAGCTTATAAAATCTAAGCAACTTGCAAAACTCCTGGCTGAACATGATCTCAACATTTGTTATGGTTTCTCAAGTCACTTGTGTAGATCACCATCATATACTGGACAATTAAATGACTTTGGTTTGCAATAATCGAGCTTGGTGTACAAGAATAGGTGATAAGCTCATAAATGACATACTTATATATTGTCTAGTCTTAGTTTTTATGTTTTTGATCTTTGTTTTAGTTACTTATGTTTGTTTTTCAACCTTAGATTTGTTTTGGAGAATGAAGCAAAATTTATTAATGAGGATGTTAATGAGCTTAAAATATTAGAATAAAAAATATGGAAGAAGATATTAGAGTCCAATAGATCAGATTCTACATTTAAAGCTTGATTCTTGCACTCTAAGTAATAGGCAGATACTTGCCAAAAAAGCATCAGAATTGGTCAACCAAATCTGCTTTGAAAGTGACATCCAAATTTCTTATTTTGAATAGGATTCTTTAACCTTGGATTTTTAGCCACTATAAATAGAGACTTAACCCTGGCATTTAAAGAGAAAAAATCAAAATTAAGAAGAGGTTAAAAGCACAATAAGGAGAATTAAAATAGGAGAAAAAGAAGAAGACTAAAAGAGAACAAGATTATAACTAGCCATTGTACCTGAGTTTCTTTTTCTTTCTCTCTCTTTTTTTTTTCTTTCATTCTTGCTAGAGTTTTCATGAATCTATTTTTGAACAAATCAAGCATGTGTAACTAAACTCTTTTGTAGTTAAGGGTCATTTCAATGTCCTTAACAAGACTTTATAATTGATTTTCAAAATTATTCAACAATTATCTATTAAAATTACTTACGTTCTTCTATAAAAATTGTTTATGATTCTTATCTTGATTTGTTTAGGTGTGCAACTAAATAGACCTTGATGGTTATCTATTGCTAGATTAGGAATCTTGATCCATAATTTCTTATTTTCCTATTAATTAGTATCCATTTGTGATTAATGATTATGTTCAAGTTTTTGTTGATTGTAATATGGAACACAACCTAGATTAAATAATCCAAGCTTGTGTGTTTATTGCTTAGATCAACCTACCTTTCTTATCTTAAAACTTTATAAAATTAAATCTAGAGAACTTATTCTAGGTTATTTAATAGTTAGGAATTAAATAGAGAGCTTGTTTTATTTAACGACAAAAGAAAGATTGGGGTAGAAGAGCTGTTGCTATCAAAGTTCATAGTTTTAAGAGATAATTAGAGATAATTCTAATTTTGATTCATAGTTTATGTTTAGTGACGGTGAGTCTTTCCCTAACCATACTATTCATAATTATTGTTACTTTGATAGATAAAAAATTCCATTTTCTTAAACCTTAGTTTTACTTTTACTTAATGTTTCTTATTTTATTTGCATATCAATGC
>JBBYHM010028534.1:0-10009 GCA_038381775.1 Adansonia rubrostipa
TCTTAAATGGGTCGGCCAGGACAAATTAGGCCTTGAGCTTAGAATTTAAAAATTTTTCGAGCCATGGATAGGCCTATAGAACCGAACTAAAATTTTTTTGGGCCAGACGGGGCCAAATTCGTGCCTAGGCTTAGAATTCAAAATTACATAAAAGTGATTACATTTATAATAAAATAAAAAATGATGTAAAATATACTCAAACCCAAACCCAAACTCGAACCCGAATTGGCCTGAACCCGAATTGGCCCAAACCTGAATTGACTCGAACCCGAAAAAATCTGAAATCGAATAAACCTGAACTTGAATTAGGCCGAACTCGAAAAAACCTGAACTCGAAATGACCCATCCCGAACTCGCTCGAACCGCCCAATTGCCACCTCTATGACAAATGATGAACATTGATGTTAGCTGTGACATCTAGGTCAGAATCATTATTGTCATTAATGTCATCAAATTCAGCATACTCTTCTGGCTCATTAAAGTCTCCAACATATTCACAGTGGGGTCCAGATGACTGATCAGGATTGAGATCAACATTGAGTGAACTTGGTCCTCCACTTTCCATTTCAACACCTCTAATTAAAGACTCTGTTATCATGGAGGTGTGTGGTGCATCATCTTTGGTGGTAGGAATTGTTGGTGGCACAGATGAATAATGGAAGGATTCAACAAAATTATTCATCATAACTTGTGCATCAAGAGGAGGTTAACATTCGGGTCATGACATTTATGGCAGTATATTGCATGCGATATGGATATGTGAAGGCCCACCATCATCATTAACAACCTCTAGCTCAGCATATAACTCAATTATGCCGACATGAGGAAATTGTTGATGGACATCAAACATGCATCTCACATCATCGTCATCTTCAATTGGGAAACTCTTATATTAGACACATCCTTCCCTCATAGAAATAGAAAGCCTATACTTGATCTCTGATACTTTTCTTCTGTTCCCAGCTTTGATTTTTGTATGAATTTTAGCCTTCAATTCCTCTATTATGATGCCTTCCTCAATGTTGATACTTTTTGACTGTTACTTCGGAATATAACACCTCCTTTGCTATTGAAAATTTGTTCATCAAAGTTGACAAGTGTGACAAATTTATTATTCATCTTGTCAAATTCACATTCAGTAGGAAACAACAAAGGCTAGAATAAAGAAGCACTATCAATAAACTCTACAAACAAATCTTGCACAAATTTGAAAGAATATGATAATGAAAGTGAATGAAAATGAGAGTAATGAACTAAGGTATTTATAATGGAGTAAAAACAAAAATCTATGCATTAGTCATCTTTTTTCTGTCGTGTCAAAAGGAATCTGATGCCCCATACAATATCACATATTTTGAGTTTCAAGACATGCATCTATAACGTCTTTTGGGTTTCAAGAAATTTATTAGGCATTAGTCTTTTTTTTTTCTATCATGTCAGAAGGAATCCAATACCCCATGCACATGTCACATCTTTCGGGTTCTAAGACATGCATTTGTCATATCTTTCGGGTTCCAAGAACTTTATTAGGCATTAGTCTTCTTTTTTCTATCATGTTAGAAAGAATCTGATACCCCATGCAATGTCACATCTTTCGGGTTCCAAGACATGCCTCTGTCACGTTTTTCGGGTTCCAAGAAATTTATTAGGCATTAGTCTTCTTTTTTCTATCATCTCAAAAGGGATCCGATACCTCATGCAATGTCACATCTTTCGGGTTCAATTATTTGTATAATATGTATTTTTATCATTTCTCCAATATGTATGTTCAATTCTTTTATAATTTCTAGTTCTATACGTATTCTTATCATTCATATAATATGTTTTTATATCAGTTAAAATTAGTAGTTTATATCATATTGAACTAATAACTAATAGATTTCTTGGAAACCAACAGATGTGACAGATGCCTGGAGAATCAGATTTTTTCTGACACGACAGATAATATTTGACTAATGACTAATAGATTTCTTGAAACTTGAAAGATGTGATAGATGCATGGAGAATTATATTCCTTCTAACATGACAAATAATATTTGACTAATGACTAATAAAATTCTCAGAACCCAATAGATGTGACAGATGTATGGCGAATCGATTCCTTCTGACATAATAAGTAATATTTGACTAATGACTAATAGATTTTTTAGAATCCGAGAGATTTAACAAATGCATGGAAATCGGATTCCTTTTGACATGACAGATAATATTTGACTAATCACTACTAGATTTCTTTGAACTCGAGATGTGACAGATGTATGAAAAATTAGATTCCTTCTGACACGATAGATAACTTCTATATTTAAACATAATTTATGTAAAAATATATATATAGAGGAGAATCGGTCAGCAGACCAAAGAGGGAAAGATAAGTAATTTTAATTTTTTTATTAATAATTTTAATAAGTATCATTTCTTCATTTGACATTATTTTTTATTTTCATTTTATTTAATAACTATTTGTTAATTTTACTTTTTTAGATTTTTTTCTAAAATAATCCTAATGCTATTTAATAATTCCCTCGTTGGAAAATTACCGTACAATATGACGAGTTCTCAACGACCTATCAATTCATCTCTTCCTATGATAAGTTCTCAGCACACGTTAAAAAATATATATATTTTTAGAATTAATTTAAAATTTATTATAAATAAAAAAATTATAATATTTATATAAAATAATTTGATTTTTTGACCTCTCTTCCTCTTCACGTGTCATCCATGTTCGGTTTTTTTATCAAGTCATCGTTCAGCTTTTTTAAGTGAAAGAAACAAAAGGTCGGGCCCACCATAAAAAATAGGTGTGGGACCCGTTCATGGTTTATCTCTTAAAAAAACTGCACTGTTCATATATTTTTTCTTGGAATTTGAATGAAAAAATGGATGGAAAGTCAATGGCATGTCCGACACTCCCATTATTATTTTTTGATAGAATGATTTAAAATTTTTATTTATCTTTCTTGATCGTTTATTTATTTATTTTATTTATTTTCGTTCTTTTCATCTTCTTTCTTCGAATTTTTTATATGAATAACATAAAAAAATTTTATTTTTTATTTTATGTTATTTTAAAATTAATTTTCAAAAAATGCTTAAATTTTATTTTGAATTGAAAATTTATCATGTGAGATTATGAGGAGGAGGGATGCTACCATATTGAGAACTTGCCATCTCGAGTTCTCAATGCCTTTAACATAAAAATTTTAAAAAAGTAAAATATAAAAATAATTATTAAAAAAATAATTAAAAAAATAATTATAAGAATTATTAATAAAGACACTGCAATTACTATTTTACCTTTAATTTTATTTTTCTTTTGCTATTGCTTTTCTCCTCTGCCTTGAAAAGAGAGTCGGTTCCCATAAATTATATATATATATCAATTATATATATTAAAATAATAATTAAAAATAATAAAACATTAAAAAATATTTTATTAAATATTAATTTACTATTTAATAATATATATCATACATAATATCAATTATATATAAATTATATAAAATATATAAAAATTATTCGTATTGTATATAATATATATTATATAAGACATATATAATATAATACATAATATTATAAATATTATATAAAAATATGTTATATATACTAAAAATTAAAATATTTTACATTAAATTATGAATTAATATTTAAAAAAATAAAAAAGTATTCTGTATTCAATCTCATATTATTTTAAAAAATAAAAAATATTTATATTGTACAAATTACTGAGGAACACATTGTAAAAATTTTTTTATTAAATATTAATTTACTATTTAATAATATATATCATACATAATACCAATTATATATAAATTATATAAAATATATATAAATTATCCATATTGTATATAATATATATTATATAAGACATATATAATATAATATATAATGTTATAAATATAATATAAAAATATGTTATATATAATAAAAAAATATTTTACATTAAATTATGAATTACTATTTAAAAATAATAAAAAATAAAAAAATATTTTATATTAAATCTAATATTATTGTAAAAAAAATTTTTGAATGACTAAAGAACATATTGTACTAATTTTAAATAGTAAATTAATATTTAGTAAAAATATTTTTAATATTTTGTTATTTTTAAATATTATTTTAACATATATAATTGATATATCTATATATAATTTATGGGAACCAACTCGCTATTAAATACAGAGGAAAAAAGCAACAGCAAAGAAGAAATGAAATTAAAGGTAAAATGGTAACTGCAGTCTCTTTATTAATAATTCTTATAATTGTTATTTCTTTTTTTTTAAATTATTTTTTCTGCTTTTAATTTTTTTAATAATTATTTTTATATTTTACTCTTTTGAATTTTTTATGTTATAGCAAAAATATGTTATCGGCATTGATAATTTTTATAATTGTTATTTTGAATTATTTTACTTAGGAACTCGTCATCCAATACAGCGAGTTCCCAGCATCCCTCCTCGCCACCTCACATGGCGAGTTCTCAGTTCAAAATTAAATTTAAGCATATTTTTAGAATTAATTTCAGACCTGCCTAAAATGGGAAATAAAAAAATTCTACATTATTCGTATGAAAAAGCCTCTTTCTTCATCTTTTTCTTCCAACAAATTTCACCATTTTCTATTCATAATTTTTTTTTCTTTTGTGGCTTTTTTCCCATTTAACCTTTCTCCTACTAAGATAAAAAAAATAAGAAAAAAAAATAGGAAGAAATAAGGTGAAAGATTGTTTTAAAATTTGATTTTGTTGAAAGTCTATTTTAATTTCATTATCTTTTTTTTAAATAATTTGATTTTTAGAAATTTCATTCTAGATTTGTAGATCCGAGTCATTTGTTTCCATTTCAACCATGAAAATGTTAAATCCAAGCCTTAGTCATTAAATTTGAACAGTTTGTTACAGGAAAGTATTTCATTGATTAGTTTGTTATAAGAATGTTTTTTTTTAAACAAAAAATAGTCTATCTTCTTTGGTTAGGGTGGCCAATTTTTGTTGGGATAAACAAAGAGAGAATTCCAAAAAGGGAAAATCTAATGGAAATAAAGAAAAAAAAAGGTAAAATCCCAAAACATTATAAAAGAAAAAAATTTTAATTTTTAAAAATAATTAAAAAGAAATAGAAATTATTATTATGCCCTTAATGGAAAATGTGTCTTGTGGCTTTCCTCCACAAAGTTTATATTTTGTTTTTGAAAAAAAGAATAAAGGTGAAGAAGAAGGACTGCTTACCGACCCCTATTGAAGTCAAATAGGGGCTGTCAGTGACATTTGGAAGTGAGATTAAGTTTTGGATGTGAAATAGTGGGTGACCTATGAATATCACCGAAAATTCATCCCTAAATTTCATTATTGTTCTCGTCATCTTCTGTTTCAATGTTTGTGTAGAAGCTAACCTTATTAAGTACAATATTTGATAAAAAGCTATAAGCAATGAATATGAAGGTGTGTTGTAGCTACTTGATGACAGTAGCATTAAAATTTCAGTTATAATTGATTATGGACAATGGTATTTAGCAATAATTCAAAAAATTTAAAGTATATATATATATATATATATGAAGAATGTAATTTTTTAGGAAACTTGATTGCAGAGAATATAAAGATTGATATGTAAAGTAAGAATCAGTGACATAGTTAGTATAAGTACATTATGTAAATAATGCTTCCATAGTAAAAAAAAAAAAAGATTCAGAGATAAAATTTATTGAACCGATTTGTTTCAAATGTAGGGATTGCAACCAATATATATTTTCATGTATGCATCAATATTATCTTGATGAATCTAAAGGTCATTTTTTTATCGTTATTGGGATATATATATATATATATATATATGGAGACCCTATTCTATGTAAGATAAAGATTACTTGTTAAGAAACCAACCGATATGTACATTGAGCATATCGTATTTTGCTATTAGAGAAGAGAGCATTAGGGTTTACATTTGCAATGATTCTGATCATCTCAGCTGTGTCAAACTTCCTGATACAACTATCGATATAGCTAGATGGTATAATGGGATTAATAAAATAGACATTTTAGGATATGTAAGTCATTTTGGAGTAGGGTCAATTATCATAGTTTATGGGTTTTAGGGTTATATTATGAATGCATTTATTGTTGTTTATTGGTTGCAGCTATAATAGGGATGTTTAAAGAGTGCGAGCACAAATGTTTGCTTAATGCCTTCCGATGAGTTGTCAATCTTTGTCTGAAGGTCAGCACCATTTTAACTTCGCATGGTCATATAGTGGTCCGAACATTCATATATCAACATATGTACATTTACTGATGTACATTTACTGAGTTATAATGTTTCCAACATGCATAGAATGTGTAAGAATATCCAGATATCGGCATAAGGAAATTCAGTTATGGTGATTGTTATATATTTTGTGTAAACAATGCGTATAATAGCTGTAGGACTTCTTCATACGATTCATAGCCATACAACTTAGCGTATAATAGATTTTACAGCCTTGTACATTCTTTACTGGCCAGTTGTACATTTAGATATAGTCTATCGTACATTTAGTCATAGTCAGTCGTAGATTTAGTTGTAGTCAATTGTAGATTTAGTTGTAGTAAGTCTAATGAATGTGCACAATTGGTCTCAAACATTTTCACATGTTTCATGGGTGCATAGTAAAGCATAGGATCCATTTTAGAGTCGTCTACATTCTTTAGAAGTAGTTGTACATTTAGGTATACTTAGTTTTATATTTAAGTGTAATTAATTGTACATTTAGCTATAATCAGTTATACATTTTCCTAGAGTCTATCGTATATTCCGATATCTTCACTTGTACATCAAGGAATGCATATGCATTGAATTCTCTTGATGTTTCCTACACAAATCCACTGCATATGCACATTTCATTATGCGCATATCGCGTACTTAGTGTACATGTCTTGTGTGATGTACACCACTTGCATAACTTATTGTGTGCCTCACGTGATTGTCATGTATGTTGTCCTAGAATGCACACAATGCCCTAAAAGATTTTCACATGTTTCATGGGTGCACAGTGGAGCATAAAATCCATTTTAGGGTTGTGTACATTCTTCATAATACAGTTGTACATTTAGGTCCAATCAGTTGTACATTTAGTTACAATCAATTGTACACTTTGCTGAGGTTTGTTGTACATTTCAATATCATCACATGTACATCAAGGCATGTGTATGCATGAATTCTCTTAATGTTTCTGACATGAATCCACCGCGTATACGCATTTCATAATGCGCATACCATGCACTTATTGTACATGTCTTGTGCAATGTACACCAATTACAAAACTTGTTGCATGCCTCACATGATTGTCATGTACCTACGAACATGCATAATTATGCTCGAACATTTTCACATGCTTCACGAGTGCATGGTGGAGCATAGGATCCATTTTAGTGTTGTGTACATTCTTTAAAATGAAGTTGTACATGTAGGTATAATCAGTTGTATATTTAGGTATAATTAGTTTTACATTTAGTTATAATCAGTTGTACATTTCACTGAAGTCTATCTTACATTTTGATATCATCACACGTACATCAAGGCATGCATATGCATTGATTTCTCTTGATGTTCCTCACACAAATCCACTATGTATGCGCATTTCATAATGCGCATACCACGTATTCGGTGTACATATCTTATGCAATGTACACTAATTGTATAACTTATTGTGTGCCTTACGTGATTGTCATGTATGTTGTCCTACGAACGTGCACAATTACTCTCCAACATTTTCACATGCTTCATGGGTGCACGGTAGAGCATAGGATCCATTTCTAGGTCGTGTACATTCTTCATAGTACAGTTGTACATTTAGGTATAATCAGTTGTATATTTAGTTATAATTAATTGTACACTTTGCTAGGGTCCATCGTACATTTTGATATCATAACACGTACATCAAGGCATGCATATGCATTGAATTTTTTTGATGTTCCTAACATGAATCCACCACGTATGCACATTTCGTAATGCGCACACCAAGCACTCGTTGTACATGTCTTGTGCAATGTACACTAATTACAAAACTTATTGTATGCCTTGCATGATTGTCATGTATGTTATCCTACGAACACTCACAATTGCTCTCGAACATTTTTACATGCTTCATTGGTGCATGGTGGAGCATAGGATCCATTTAAGGGTTGTGTACATTCTTCAAAATGTAGTTGTACATGTAGGTACAGTCAATTGTATATTTAGGTATAATCAGTTATACATTTAGTTATAATCAGTTGTACATTTCACTAAAGTCTGTCTTACATTTTGATATCATCACACGTATATCAAGGCATGCATATGCATTAAATTCTCTTAATGTTTCTTACATGAATCCATTACGTATGCGCATTTCGTAATGCACATACCACGCACTCAGTGTACAGATCTTGTGCAATGTACACCAATTGCATAACTTATTGCGTGCCTAGCATGATTGTCATGTATGTTGTCCTATAAACATGCGCAATTGCTCTCAAACATTTTCACATGCTTCACGGATGCATAGTAGAGTGTAAGATCCATTTCGGGGTTATGTACATTCTTCAGAATACAGTTGTTCATTTAGGTATAATCAGTTGTACATTTAGCTATAAATAGTTGCATGCTTTGTTAGGTCTGTCGTACATTCAGATATCATCACACGTATATCAAGGCATGCGTACGCATTGAATTCTCTTGATGTTCCCTACACGAATCTAATGTGCACACCAAGCACCCATTGTACATGTCTTGTGCGATATACACCAATTGCATAACTTGTTGTGTGCCTTGCGTGATTGTAATGTATGTTGTCTTATGAATGCGCACAATTACTCTTGAACATTTTCACATGCTCCAAGGGTGCACGGTGGAGTGTAGGATCTGTTTTAGGGTCGTGCACATTCTTTAGAATGCAGTTGTACATTTAGGTATAATTAGTTTTACATTTAGTTATAATCAGTTGTACATTTCATCGAAGTCTATCTTATATTCCGACATCATCACATGTACATCAAGGCATACGCACCCATTAAATTTTCTTGATGTTCTCTACACAAATTCACCATGTATGCGCATTCCGTAATGCACATACCACGCACTCGGTGTACATGTTTGGTGCAATGTACACCAATTGCATAACTTGTTGTGTGCTTTACGTGATTGTCATATATGTTGTCCTACGAACACGTACAATTACTCTCAAATATTTTCACATGCTTCATAAGTGCACGGTGGAGCGTAGGATTCGTTTAGGGTCGTGTACATTTTTCATAATGCAATTGTACATTGAGGTATAATCAGTTGTACATTTGTTCAATATGTTGTACATTTCACTGAACTTTATCCTATATTCTGATCTAATCACACGTACATCAAGGCATGTGTATGCATTGAATTCTTTTCTGTACACGAATCCACCACGTATGCATATTTCGTAATGCCCATACCACGCACTCGGTGTACGTGTCTTGTGCAATGTACACTAATTGCATAACTTATTGAGTGCCTTGCGTGATTGTCATGTATGTTGTCCTACGAACACATACAATTACTCTCAAACATTTTCACACGCTTCATGGGTGCATAGTGGAGCGTAAGATCCATTTGAAGGTTGTGTATATTTTTCAGAATGTAGTTATACATTTAGGTATATCAGTTATACATTTAGTTATAATCAGTTATACATTTCATTGAAGTCTGTCATATATACCGATATCCTTAGATATACATCAAAATCAGTGTACATTTATTTGTCATCCTTTGTATATTGTGGTTGGATGCCAAAATTTTGCTTGCAATGGAAAATAGACTGAAAGTTGGAGAAATGTCTAAGAAGAACGCCAAGAAAATAATGCTTCAAAGGTTGTTAAATTCCATATTAGAAATTTGAGGAAAAAGGATAACCCATGCATCCACATATCAGTGCTCCACCAAGGAACAAGGTTGATCATTATCAGATTCTCAAGTTTACCTTCACAACACAGTCAGACATGAAGAAGATTAAAGACAACAAC
>JBBYHM010028545.1:0-10008 GCA_038381775.1 Adansonia rubrostipa
AATCAGATATTTAAACTAGTAAGTTGATTTAATGAAAAAGATGATCAACATATCATTGTTCTTTCATTCATAGCAGAGGTGATAATAATAACATAGAAGATTAAATTTCAAGGGAAGAGGAAGTTGCCAAACCTTTCTCAGCTCAAGTATTAGACTAAAGGCTTTTGAACCAATCCTGAGCGCAGTTTATCACATGTTAGACTGTCATCAGAAGCCATTAGAAGTTTAAAATATGTTAGTATTGGTGCATATCAATGTAAAATTAAAGGTGTATAATATAAAATTCGTATATAAATACATAAATTATTATATATAAATATATGATATAAAAATATATTACATAATATTCATGGTGGATGAAAAATTATTCTTTTAAGTTGTCCGAGAAAGAGAAATTTGACATGTTGTCTGATAAAAAATTTTCGTAGCAATTTCGAGGTTTAATTTTTGTTTTTAAATGGTCTGCCATTTTACATAGCATTTATTAAGGCTCTAATTTTCTTTTTTTGTTAAATAGATTGGTTTAATGTTAAACTTTTCTTAATGGCATTTAAACCAGGTCCGAAACTTTTGGTTTTATTCTAGTTAATAACAAGAAAGTCAAAGGTTTTTAAAAAATATTCTGATCATCCGTAGTTGTTCTAAGTACTGTTTCGGGAGAGAAAACCATTGCATTTTTTTGGTTCGTTAGGTTGTTATTGAAAATACTTTCGATCAGTAACGAGATGGAGAAGACTTAAAAAACGTATTGCATAATTTATTGAGCACATTTAGATAAGATGTTTCAAACTTTAACTCGATCGTAGTAATCTCATCCTTCAAATTTTTTTTTGGTTTTAATTAATTACATTTTCGTCTAATTTCATCCATAATTTTTTTTTTAATTCAGAGCAGTATCATTTAACAAGTTTATGTGTTTACAGTATTTTATTTTTAGACAAATTATCAATATTCCCAACAACTTAAGACAGTCTCATCGGTATGCTACACTGTTCATTCGTTCTGCCTATTTTGTATTCATTGATTTGTTAGTTTTGAATTTTCATTTGAATACTGCATTTTATTTGACACAGTTTCTAGTTTATGCGCAACAGTTTTCATCAATAGTGCATTTTTTGCGATATTGCTCTTGACTAATTTCGTATTTGTTTACTCTGTTTAATCAACACTGCTTGATTCATTTCTGTCCCTTTCAATTGCTTTGTATAGTGCCTATGTTTGTTGCATATTATGTATTTGGTTTGATAGACAATTGCACATTGTTTGTAGTATCAGTGTGTTGATTTGATCTTTATTTATATGACTAGGATTCAGACTCATGTTTTGTTGAGTGGCTTTATATTTGATTATACCTAGTTTTGCAAGTTGTAAATTGGTCTCTTAGATTATATATTTATATATATATATATATGTATATGTATATACTTATATTGTAGATGAAGTGTTTCATGTTTCGAGCAGTGATGGTGGAGACTGGCTCAGCTTCTATCCATTTTGTGAAATAATCGCAGGTGACTGGCAAGAATTTTCGTTGGGCGGTCGCCATAGGGAATGGGCCCAATATGTCTATACCCCAGACACAGAATGGCCAGGGACTGAAAATTTGTTTGAGTGCCTCGACTGGTTGTTGGGGAACGGGGGCGAAATGTTGGCATTTATCACATTTTCTAACGAGAGTGGTGGCGTCTTTCGGCATAGTAGGCCAGAAGAACCCTTGTCGCAAGGCTTTAAAAGCCAGTGCCCGTCCGCCAAGGTGGTTACCACAGACGCCCTAATGTGTTTCTTTTAACACATAGGTTGCCTCAGAAAGGGTGAGACATCTGAGTAATGGGAGAATGAAGGACTTTTTGTACAAAGTGTCATTGAGAATTGTATACCAGGCTGCTCGCTTTTCCAGTCGCCTCTTTAGAATTGGGTTAGTTGGAGCAGAGTTGTATTTGAGGAAAGAGATAATTGGCGTTATCCAATTGTCTTCAGCATCATCTGTAATATGATGTATGTATCTGTCGTAGCTGTGTGTTGGAAGGCACTCAAGGAGAATTTTTCCCCTGGTGGAAATAGCAATGGCGCTAGCCATTTTGGATAGTTGTCGGCCCTAGAGTTATCTCCTTTGGGTATCTGCCGAATTATGACATTGGCAAATTTTTGGGAGAAGGTGGCGACCACTGTGTGGTATTTAGCGAGTAGCTCATCTTTAACATTGTATAGCCCATTGACCTGGCTAGCTATGAGTTGAGAGTCGGTGTGGGCGATTAGGTTACTGGCGCCCAGTGTTTTGGCTAACTCATGTCGATGATTAAGGCTTCATATTTGGCAGCATTTTTGGGGGTAGTGAACTGAAAAGATAGGCCATATTGCCATTCATGACCTTGGGGGTCGATTAAGAGGACTCCTGCTCCGCCTTTTGTTTTGCCTGAAGACCCATCTATGAAAATCTGCCATTCGTTAGTTGCTTGTGTTCAAAGGCGGTTACTTGATTGGACATGAGCGTCTGTTTGAGCGCAATCTGGTGGCGGTCCTTTGGAGACCTAAAAGAAGCATTCGGCGATAAAGTCGGCTAGCGCTTGCGCTTTGATGGCTTTCCTGGGACTGTAAGTGAGCCCGAATTCATTTAGCTCAATGCTCCAATGAATGAGCTGTCCTGCGGAGTCGACTTTGAGGAGGATGTCTTTAAGTGGCTGATTGGTGAGAACGGTGACGGGTTGTGCCTAAAAGTATTGTGTTAACTTCCTTGCTGCAATGATGAGGGCGAAAGCCAGTTTTTCTAGCTTGCTATAATGAAGTGGCTAGAGTGCTCTGCTCACGTAGTAGACAGGGTACTGATGCTCATCTCTTCATGGACTAAAATGGCGATGATGGTTTCATCTGATGCGGCGAGGTAGACAAAAAGTGGTTACCATGCTTCGAACTGGCGAGTAGTGGAGGGGTGTTTAAGTATTGCTTTAGTTGGTTGAACGACTCAGTCCATTCATATCGGGTTGCCCTCTAAAGCAGTTTGAAGAAGGGTAAACATTTCTCAGTGGATTTGGAGATGAAACGGTTGAGTGCAGCTACTCACCCCGTCAAGCGTTACACTTCCTTTGGGGACTTCAGCGGGCTCATTTGTATGATTACACTGATTTTTTTAGGATTCACGTCAATGCCTCTAGAGGAGATCATAAATCCCAAAAATGTTCCTGCGGACACACCAAACACACATTTTAAAGGGTTAAGTTTCATTTTATACTTACAGAGTATGTGGAATGTCTCTGAGAGGTCACTGAGGTGTTGATGAAGGGAGGGGCTCTTGACTAGCATATCATCCATATAAATTTCCATTAAAAACCCGATTTGTCCTTTGAAAAGCTTGTTGACCAAGCGTTGGTATTTGGCACCTGCATTTTTTAGGCCGAATGGCATGACTTGATAGCAAAATGTGCCATCCTCTGTTATGAATGCCATTTTCGCGGGGATCCATCTTGATTTGATTGTACCCTGATAAGGCGTCCATGAAACTTAAGAGTTTATGGCTTGCGGATGCGTTAACCAGTCGATCAATACTGGGGAGAGGGTAGCTGTTCTTTGGGCAGACTTTATTCAGGTCGGTGAGGTCGACACACATTCGCCATTTCCCTGAGGCCTTTCTGACCATGACTACATTAGCAAGCCAGTCAAGGTATTTAACTTCTTTGATGTAGTTGGCTAGTAGCAACTTGTCGACTTCTTCGCGTATCATCTGGAGCCATTCCAAGGTAAATTTACGCTTCTTTTGTTTGATCGGTGGGGCTCGTGGGTCCACATGTAGTGAGTGCATGATGACGGTTGGGTCAATGCCTGGCATATCAGTTGCAGACCAAGTAAACACGTCGGCATTCTTCGTGAGAAGGCTCTTTTCTTGAGCATCAAAAGAAGAGCCGATGCTAGTGGCCAACTCAGGATCCGAGTCGTAAAGAGCTAACTTTTTAATGTCTTTGACTGGCTGAGGCTTTTGGTCATGAAAACCATCCCTGGCGTCTAATTGCTCTAGGGTGATTGCTTCTGGTTTTGCGAGCGTGATGGTGTGAACCAATGGTTCAGCAGCAGTGTCGTGGATTGTGGTTGGCTAGCGTGTGGCCAATTCAATCGACAATAGGTGGCATTGGCATATAGTTCGTTGGTTGGATCGCATGTACCCGATCCCTGTTGGTGTAGGGAACTTGGCTATCAAGCAGTAGACCACGGTGACCATTTTTATCTTTTTCATCAATGGTCGGCCGATGATTGCGTTATAAGAAGAAGGCTGGTATACAACCAGAAAGTCGACCAAAGCGGTCACAGTGTGCTCCTCGTCACCCATTGTTACTGGAAGCATGATCATCCCCTTGACTAGTATTGGTTGATTGGCGAATCCATAGATTAGAGGTGACGGGGTTAGGTCGCCTGCACTAAAGCCCATTCGAAGAAAGGCGTCCCACTGCAGAACTTCCACGACACTTTGTTGTCAATAAGGATTCTGTGGACTTGGTAGTTGCCTATGGTGGCGAGATGACAACAGGATCATTCCCGCGATCAGATAAGAGTTGCGAGTTAGCATCATCAAAACTGACTGCCCAATCGGTCTGCTTGACACGTTTGGGTGCTACGTCGATCACCATCACAGAGCCGAGGTGGGACTTGTGCTTTGACTTGCTGGCTGTCTAAGTCTTTGCCGGACTGACGATCATGTTTATGATGTCAACAACAGGACGTTTGGGGATAATATTCTGGCGCTCGTTCAGGGATCGTGTATGATCATTGGTGTGTGGTTCTTTTTTTATGAACTGCTTAATCGCCCTCTTCCTCACCAGTGACTTACTAGCATTTTCCAAGCTGAAGCAATCCTCGATTGCATGCCCGATGTCGTTCTGAAAGTTACATTGCTTTTTCAGGTCACGCCTGCTGTAGTTGTCTTTCATTGGGAGCGGGCACTCGATGAGCCCTTCTTTCATTATGGCACTGAGAATTTGAGATTTGGGGGCCGTCAGAGGGTGTAGGACTCGTATTTCGCATGTGGGGCAGCCATGTTCGTTTCATGGTGGGGCTGTGTGGTGATGCATTGGCTGGTGCCTCCCTCTGGGGTCCGATCCCAGGGCAGTTGACCAACCGACTAGGCCTTGGTCCTCGCCTTCCTTTCTGTTCGCGGTCCCAATTTTCAGTTCGTCGACTCGCAATTTTTATTTCTTAGGCTTTCGCGTATTTTTGTGCCTTCTCATAAAGCTGGTACAGCTTCGTGGGTTGGGTGTCAATTAAGGCATATTTCAGGTACTTATGCCAAACGCTAGTGGTGAAGGCTTGGATGGCCTATTCGTCATTCAGGTCCCGGACCTCTAGGGCGACTGCATTGAAACGCTTGAGGTAAACGTGAATTATCTCATCATGGTTTTGGTTGATCGCCATTAAGCTGGTAGATGTTCTGACGGCTATTCTGCAGCTACTGAAATGAGCGAGGAAATGTCTTCCTAGTTGGTTGAAATTTGTGATAGTCCCTGGATTCAAAGAGTACCACAATGTTCGTGCTGGCCTTCGAAGTGTTATCGGGAAGATGTGGCACTGGATGGCGTCCGACACGTCGCGCAGATTATGGAAAACACGAAAATGGTTTAAATGGTCAGCTGGATCGATTTTACCATCATAAGTGTCAGGAGAGAGCTTAACTTTTCGAAGGACCTGCACCTGGCAGATGTCAGGCGAGAGAGGGTTGTGTTCCTCGATTAACCATTCCAGTTGTCTCTTCGTGGTTGATGGAGCTTCTTGATCTCCTGTTTCAAAGCCGCTACTTGTTAGGCGAGGTCTAAAGTCGAACTTGGCGTATGATGCCTATGGTATGATGGGAGGTTCCCCGCATCATTTACCGTGGAATAGGCATAGAGCATGAGCTTTCCTCTACCATCGGGTTGGTGGCTCGGTCGGCTGTAACATACCACTCCTAGATGTCTGAGTTTGGGTTGTTTGCAGTGTGTTGGTTTGGGCGATCAGTAGGCTGCGTTTTTTATGATTGGTTTGAGAGTTGACAAGCTATGCCAACTGGATCTGAGATTGCTGGATGGCGGCTAATTGATTGGCGATGGCTTGAAATTATGCTTGGTAATATGCATGGTAGTCTAGCTGACTAGGTGGTGTGGGTGTACTGAACTAAGTAAAGGGAGGTATTGAGATGTCTAGAGGTACGTGTAAGGTATTTGTGGTAATGCTGGTTGCTGGGACTGTGTTGCTGGGGCTCGCGATCTGATCAAGGTGAGGGACAGCGGAGGCCACTAGTGGGATTAACCCTAGTAGGTTCTAATAGTACACTAGTGGCGAGAGGGACAGCCACGAAGGGAGTGAGATTGGTATTTGGGATGTTTGGGTATTTGATGAGCTGGGTATTGCTGGGGTTGCCAGAACTACAGTACGGTTTGTCACTTCTGGTGGCGACGAGGTATTTTATAGGGTTTCAGTACTCCGATCAACCATGGTTTTCTTTTTTGATCATTTTCCCATAGACGACGCCAATTGTTGATGCTTTTTTCACGGGTACCGGAAGCCAAGTGCAACCCTGCAATATATAGAAGGTCAGGAGGACGCCAGAGTTTATGCTCTGGGAGCCCTCTCCAATGGTTAAGTCAGAATGGTGTTTTGTATAATGGTGTGTATATATCCGGGAGTCAATCCCTTACCTTCGGGCTTGCTTGCCCTTTTATAGGTGTTGTTTGAAGACATGGTGTCAGGTGATCTGATAGTGACATAACCAGCGCCGAGCTAGATGTCAGGCTATGGAACCTCGTGGTTAGCTTTGTTAGTCGGCCGCCATTCAAAAGGTGCAAACTATGCATTTAAGTCATTGTCAGAGGAGTCACATCGCTGTCACATTGTTGTTAGGTACTATTGGGCAATCGGTTGCATAGTATTGCTTGGCGATCGTCCGCAACTGTTGGCCGGTATCGTTTGGGGATCGCTATTCGTGGAGGTATAAACAACTAGGATTCAGACTCATGTTTTGTTAAGTGGCTTTATATTTGATTGTACCTAATTTTGCAAGTTGTAAATTGGTCTCTTAGATATATATATATATATATATGTATATGTATATACTTATATTGATTGTCTTAATTCATATGTCCGTACAGTTTTTGCTTGAATCTATCAGTGGTTTCATATTGTTGATTCAAATTGTTTTAAACATGCTGACATTTTTTGTTTATATTTTTAATAATTTTTTTCCCTTGAATTGAAAGTTTCTATAACACTGATTAGATTTAAATTAGTATTGGCTATATTTTGCACATAAATTGCTTTGAGCTTTGTAATAAGTGCTTTGTTGAAATTATAATGTTTGACCAAATTTAGGCTTAGCTAGTAATTATTTATAATTTGGCAATATATATTTTATTTATATATTATTAATCAGTGGGTGCTTTACATTTGTTTATATTCTGTATTGTTTTTTAACTTGTTTAAAGTGAGTTTAAACTTATTTTTCTAACAACTTTGAATAAGGGATGAAAGTCGATCCTGTTATTTTAAAATAATATATGATAGAATCGAATATCAATACTTAAGTGCGCTAGTAGTGCAATTACCTCTATAAGTTACGTATGGTGAAAGATCTAAGAAGTTTAATAGTGTCAACTTCAAGTGGTGGCAGCATAAAATGTTACTTTATTTAACCACTCTAAAGTTGACCGGTGTTTTATGTGTGAAGGCCCTGGTTCTCAAAGAAAAAGAAATAGATAACACCAAGGTGGCCTTAGTGGATGCATGGAAATATTCAGATTTCTTATGCTAGAGCTAGATCTTCGATGGACATGATAACACGTTACATAGCATGTGTAGTCCGATAACGACAGCGAGAGACGTGTGGGAATCCTTGGACAAGAAGTACAAAATGGAGGATGCTAACACGAAGAAATTCATAGTTAGTCAGTTTTTGGACTTCAAGATGATGTACTCAAAAATTGTGATTCAATTAAAAATCAAAGAGGATGTCCGTGATTCGAAAAAAAAAAGGGATGGTCTTTGAATTATAAATGTCAAGACAAATGTTACGGAACATTTGCAAAAGAGGAAACTAGGTGTTTCCAATTCTTCCCAAGGCAATAAGAAAACTGCTGTCTATAAGTTTATGGGTAATTATGAATGAAACAAGCCTGGACACCATGCTAGAGATTGTAACTAGAACAAGAACAAAATTGAGAAAGCTCAACCCAACTTAGTTGATTATGATGAGACTGAGCTTGCTACTGTGGTGACTAAAGTTAACACGATGGAAAACTCGATGACTCGATGGGTTGACACCGATACCACTTATTACGTATGTTTTGATAGGAAGAGTTTCTCCAAGTATAAAGAAGCTACTAATTATCAGTAATTATTTATGAGAAACTCTTCAGTATGTAAAATACGAGACCATGGGAGGGTGTATGTAAAATACAAAACCATGGGAGGGTGGTGCGTAAGATGACATTAGGGAAAGAACTAACCTTGAAGAATATTGTTCATGCTCTTAAAAACCATAAGAATTTGGTATTTACCTAGCTATTAAGTAAAAACGGATTTAGGTTGGTTTTTGAGTTTGAGAAATTTGTGCTCTCTAAATACGACATTTTTTTAAAGAAAAGTTATCTACATGATGGGCTTTTTAAGCTCAATGCAATAAGTGTGGTAACCAAGAACAATGAGGCAAATAAAATGAGCTATTTGGCTTATTTGCTTGAGTCTTCTAATTTATGATATGATAGATTAGATTAGATTATATAAATTATAAGACCTTTCAAAGGATTAGCAATTTGGATTTGCTTTTGAAAATTTGGATTGATAAAAATTACAAGTATGAAACTTCTGTGGAATCCAAATTTACTAGCGTTCTTTTCTATTTGATAAAAAGATGAAGCAAACATCTAGATTCAATTCATACTAATATTTTGTGATTTAAAGTTTGTGCAAACTAGAGAGGATAAAAAATATTTTATTATTTTAAATGGTTGCACATAATATTGTTACGTCTACTTGCTAAGAAGCAAAGACGAAAATAAGGAATGACAAAAGTGGTGAATATGGTTTTTTTTTTTTTAACGAATTATATCCATAGCTTGGAATAATTCATCAAACCACCACTCCTTATTCAACTAAAAAAAGCGGTGTTGTGGAATGCAAGAACTGAAGTTGAAGGATGTGATGAACACTTTGTTTATAAATTTGGGATTATCTCAAAACTTGTGGGGAGGCTATTTTAACGGCCAGTTATACTTTAAGGAAAATATACCCTAAGAAATCTAATAAGACACCATATGAATTAAGAAATGGTTGGAGACCTTCCTAAAAATATATGGAAGTGTTATGCCAAGGTAGTAGTTACTCTATCAAAAAAAGTCAAAATAAGACCTAAAACTTATATAGATTGAGTTAACATCAGTGAATGCAAAGGAGCACGATGTTCAACCCCTCAATCAATATGATCATGACCTAGATCTTGAGGGCAAGAGGAAGACATGTTGAAAAATATCAACTTTATGCAATAAGGGAACTTGGGTTTGATCTTAATGTCACTGAAGGCATTGACATTGTAAATGGGGAAGAGTGCTATGGTCTTATATCAGCTTGTCCTGTGCTATCATGATTAGTTCGAAGAGAAGCAACAGATGAGACTTTATTCTTCGATTGGTTATCCTTGATGGTACTTAAAGTGGCATGAATCTTGAAAAATCATTAGGCTGTAATTGGATTTTCTAGACGAAAATAAAAGTTGATGTAATTAATATACCATGAAATAATTGCTACAGTCAACTCGCAAGCACTCACATGTCGACACACCCTACAATAAAGAAGCATTAGACCTGCACAGCACCACCATATTTTCTTTCCTGACAAAGATAAAAAAACATTTCCATTGTACAATATGTATACATGACATTTTCAAAAGATCTATAAATGTATGATTATTTCACAAATACATATATAAATTAGTGTTGATGATGTTTTTTTTGGGGTTATAGGCGTAGGAGTTCGGAGAAATTGGAGAGAAGGTTAGTAAGA
>JBBYHM010028576.1:0-53080 GCA_038381775.1 Adansonia rubrostipa
TATCATATCAAAAAGGGGGAGATTGTTAGCTATATTAGCTTTGAATTAATCTTAGTTTTGATATAACTAAAACTTAATCTTAATTAGCTTGTGTTTAATTATTTTCAAGATTAGCATTCTTTTATGAAATATTTTGTAAACAGTTTGAAAAATACTAGAAAGTGTTTTAACTCCTTCAAGCACTTAAAAATGAGTTCTTAATACATAAAACATTTTTTACATAAGTTTTACATGTTTTAAAATCATGAAAAACCTTTTACAATTCATTTTCATGTGAATGTATCAATACACTATGTGTATGTATCGATACAATACTTGGCAGTAGCTATAACCTTAAAATGCAAAAATCACTATTCATGTATCGAGACAAATATTTTTGTATCGATACAAGACTGTTTAACGGTCATATTTTGGACCGTTAACACAATGTATCGATACCCACTTAATTGTATCGATACAGAGGCACGGGTAACAATGGGAAATGATATTTTGAAGGCTTCAACGGCTATATTCCTTTACCAAAAGTTTCCAACAGCTAGAATCATGATCAAAGCTATAAATAAGCCACTCCAACACCTTCAACAAGTAGAAGAACCAAGAGATTATGCTTAGAGTCATATCTTTCATTTTCTCCATCATTTTCACTAAGTAGTTCATCTTTGTATAGGATCAATTCTTCCTATTTTTGTATTCTTCATTTTGTATCTTTAGATACATATATCTCTCAAGCCAAAATTCTTCTAAACACCTAACCTTTAGAGGTTTTATTTATTTACACTCAAATCCTTGCAAAAAAAGGAGGTTCCTACTTAGCCATTCAAAAGTAGAGAAGGTTTCTACTGAGCCTTCAAATGTAGTGAGAAAGGGTTCTATCTTAGCCACAAAAGATAGGGGGTAGAGGTTTCTATCTTAACCTTGAAAGATAGAGAGTGTAAAGGTTATACCTTGTCCTTGAAAGGTAGATAATTCAAGTTAGTGAATTATGAAAATCTGAGGCAAGTGAGGCTGAGGTAGAGGACTAGGCAATTGAGGCTTAACCTCTCTAAATCTTTGAGTTTGCTTCTCTTTCCCATGTCTTTAATTGTTTATTTCTATTCACTAACTTGCACTCCAAAGTCTATTCTTTAGATTTCTTAATTTTATGCATCAAAGTTTTAATTTACTAAACTTTTGAGAAATCAATTCAACCTCCTCTTGATTTCATTAACCACTAAAATATCTAACATCATAAAATTGGCCTTTCAATCTTTGGGACAAACTAAGCTGTCTAGGTCTAGATTCATGGAATAAAATACTACTTTGTTTTGTTAAAGTATTAAGTCTTGATCTTGAGTCCAATACCCTCTTTATTGACTGGGTCAATAAGGTGTTTCATTGTCCAACATTACTCCAAGGTTTTTGTAATAGGTTCGTAATTACTTACCCTTTCTGTCACAGACGTTCAGATTCCTAAGTTTGAGCCTACCTTTGAAAAAATTGAAAAATTGGACAACCCCCTATTTTTGCTCTAGCAGCACCATAGTTTGAGTTTGAAAAATTATTTTCAAGTCATGAATTATTTTTCTTGCATTTTCCAATATTTTTCCCTTAAAGGGCATTAAAATATTTTTCCAACAATGTCTTGTTCACCCTCGGATGATTCCGTATAAAAGAGTTATGATTTTTCAAACCTTTTCTATCTAAAATCCCTAAAACCAGAGTGCTATATTCTTTTTGGGCCATTTTGGCTCATCAGCTGATTTTTCTAAAAGTTTTGAGTATTTTTCCTAAAACATTATGAAATTCCCTTTCCAAAAAGCTATTGTTCACAATCTAATGATTCCAGATAAGCCCGAAATGATTTTTCAAAGTACATCATGCCCTCTTCCTTTTGCATGCTACTAGCATCAAGAGGACTTAAATTCAAAAAGCAAATCTGCCTAGAAAGTGATTTTCTAGATTTTTGGAATACTTATACATTAAAACTTATCGAGTTATCTATCCAACAGTATCTTATTTACCCTCTAATGCCTTTGGATGAACCTAGAATAATTTGGAAAAGGAGATGACATGATGATGTCCTTTGCTTTTAACCTAATTTTCAAAATGCCTTTATAGTGACATTCGAATATCTCAAAATGCATCTGATTAATTATAGTGACAACACAAATTCTTTAGACTCGGATCAAGGCTTAAGTCAAAATTATATTTCATACAAATATTATGTTTTCTATTTTAAAAAATCTTTTAAAAAAAAAACTTTCTTGTAAAATATCAAAGATTTGCATCTTTGGATACTCCAACCCTATTTTTCACTAAAAAACTTGAATTTTCTCTCTCAAATTTATTCGATATTTCTAATTATTTTCCTAATCATCTAAAATTTTCATCTTAAAAGATAATCAACCCTATTACTCTGAAGGGATACTCTAACCCCGTTTTTTATTAAAAGAACTCGAATTCCCTTTTTATTCCAAATTATTCTCATAACTTTATCTTTGGGGATACCTAACCTTATTACTCTGAGGGGTACTCTAACCCCGCTTTTACAAAAAATTCAAAAAGTTTCCCGTTTTAGGATGCCTTAAATAGTTTCGATTAAAATCTTTTTTGTCCTTTAAATTACCATTGAATCCAATGACATCTCAAAGTTGTTACATTGGTTATTCTTCAATAATCAAAGACAACTATGAGAAACATTTCGATCATCCTTCTTTTTCAAGTTTTTATGTATGTTTTGTTTCACATAATTTATTATATTCTTTCTCGTCTTACTAACACGTTTCCCTTTTTGTAGTGACTATCATGCATTCATATTTAAAATTTGTTTTCCAATGAAATTACAAAGCAATGTTCCATGTTGGTATCTCTCTAGTACCTAACATAGAATATCCGAATTTTTAAAAATTAAATCCAAAAATTATTTTCATAAAAATCCCTATGCTCTTCATTACCTCTACGGTGCATAGGTGATGTCAAATTATCTTTCAAAACCTGGATTTACATTTTCCACAAATGTTCATGCATTAAAAGGGATTATATCTAAATAATGGCCAAATGGAACCGTTTAAGTCAAAACCGAAATGAAACATAGTTAGTAGGTATCGATTTCGGGCGTCATGGGGGTGCTAATCCTTCCCTATGCATAACCAACTCTTGAACTTAACCAATGAAACTCTAGACTTTGTAGACCTTAAAATTGGTGTTTTGAGATTAGTAACTCGAAATATCATTTTCAATAGACATCCAATCATGCCTAGCCCGAAATGATCAGTGGCGACTCCAAGTTTATGGCCACTTCGTGATGGCCATTTGAGATTAGTTGGATGAACGATTCGCCTGACGGCCTATCTTTCCTTCATATTACTATGCCTAATCCAAATCCTGAGCATGGGATAGTTCAAAGGCTCGACCACCACCAATCCTTATATATTTTTAAGTCAAACGCATTAAGCCCTTCAAATCGTCTGAAGTTTTAAAAGCATGGCACATGGTGACAATTTATATTACTTAAATATTTTTCCCAAAAATTTCATAAAGTCGTAAAGGTATTGTTTACAATTTAACAATTCCGGATGAGCCCAGAATGATTTTTCAAAATCCATCATGCCCTTTCCCTTGTGCATGCTGCTAGTTTGAAATAGGTCTAACTCCAAAAATTAAGTTTGCCTAAAAGATAGTTTTCTAGGATTTTTAAAATATTTTTATATTAGTCCTCATCAAGTTACCTTTCCAATGGTACCTCGATTACCCCTTGAAGCTTTCAAATAAACCCGAAATAAATTCAAGAAGGAAGATGGGCAATGTTGCCCCTATTTTCTCTAAAATTAAAATTAACTTTATTCTTGAATCACCATCATGGAGATGTCAGAACTACTTGAAATGCATTTGATTGACTCCTTACAACATAAACAATATAAGCTTGGGGCAAGTCTCAAGACAAAATTATTGTATTCAAATCTTTGGCTCTTTATTTTCAAAATATCTTTTCCTTTTAAAGAATCAAAAACTTTCATCTTTGGGGATACTTCAACCTCACCTCTGCAAGGGGATATTTCAACCTCGTTTTTCACTAAAAAACTTGAATTTTCTCTCTCGACTTTATTCGGGATTCCTAATTATTTTCTTAAGTCATCATAAATTTTCATTCTTAGAGATACTCCAACCCACCTCTCCAAAAGGATATTCGAATCCAATTTTCCACTAAGAAACTTTAATTTTCTCTCTCAAATATATTTGAGATTCTTAATCATTTTCTTAAAATATCAAAATCTTTGTCATTGGGGATACTCGAATCCTACCTCTCCGAGGGGATATTTCAACCCCACTTTTACCCCAAAAATCCAAAAATTTTCTCTCTTCCAGATATCCCGGACTGTTTTAATTAAAACCTTTTTTCATCTTTCAAATTACCATTGAATCCAAACTCGTCACCAAATTGTTATCTTGGTTATTCTTCAATAATCAAAAAAAATTATGAGATATATCCCAATTGTCCCTTTTTTGTATGTTTTTTGGTTGTGATTGTTTGTTTATGAAACCATTATAGTTTTTTCATCTTACTAACACGTTTCTTTTTTGTAGTGACTACTGTGCATTCATACTTAAAATTTGTTTTAAAAAAAATTACAGGGCAATGTTTCATGTTGGTATCTCTCTAATGCTTAATACGAAATATTTGAATATTCAAAATTTAATCCAACAATTATTTTCATAATAAATCCCTATTTTCCTTATACCTTTATGACACATAGGTGATATAAAGTTCTCTATCAAACCTCAGATTTACAATTTCCACAAAAGTTCATGCATTAAAGGGGATTCTATCCAAATAATGACCAAATGGAACCAACCAAAGTGAGATTTTGGGCATTATGGAGGGGTGCTAATCGTTTTTCATGTGTAACCAACTCTCGAACCCAACCAATGAATCTTTGGACCTTATAGACTTTGAAATCAATGTTTCAAGTTTCGAAACTTAGGATATTATTTTAAAGGCATCTAATCATGCCTAGCCCAAAATGGTTGGTGGTGACTCCGAATTTAAGGTTACTTCCTGGTAATTTTTCAAAACTAGTTAGATAAACGATTTGTCCTACAACCTCTCTCCCTTTCGTATTATCATGTATAATCCAAATCCTAAACAAAAGATAACTCAAAGGCTCCGACCAAACATGATATATCTTTTGAGTTGAGCTTACCAACATTAGATTATTCGAAGAAAGAAGAAAAGGATACATGATGATAGCTTGTGACTCCACTAGGGACTCATTTAGAGAGTTAAGCCTACGATTAGCTAAATTTCGCTCGATTCTTTGCTTTTTTAGATTCCATCATTATTTGCTTACAATCCCCTTCACTTTTATCCATTAACATTTTATCTTTTATGGTTTTTGCCCTATGATTATCAAGGACTATTTTGTTCCCAATAAATATTAATTTAAATAAGTATGGTAATATAAGGGTAAAACAAAAGGTTAGTTGTTTCCTCAACACACACTGTGCACTTGCATCTGTATTAGATTTTCACCAAACACAATGGCGAGGTTACAATCCTAATTACTAAAAAAAAGTGAGTGCTTTTATTAGTATCCCTTCACATAGGCATGGCAAGACCTTCTATGGTGTAATTTACATACATTTCTCATGAGTACACCTCCGCATTTGCATAAAAAAAACCATCCACCAGATCAAACCCCTTTTGCTAAACCCGTGATGGGCCTAGGATCGGTGTGCCACAGCTATCCTTATCAGACGGTGGAATGATCAGATAGTAATCTAGGTGTAAACTCAAACCCATATAGTGAACCCTATAAGCTAAACCATGTCAAACCATACCAAAGTGCTCTAGAATAATCTAAAGAATAAGGTCACTTAGGGAAACACTTCTTACCTTCACTTCCATACATCATGTTATGCAGGCGCTAATAGACATTGTCACCCGCATTTTTTATTTTATTTGAAGATTGTTTTAGGGTATGTTGTTATGTCCTGCGACTAACCTTTTTCAATAAGTGGGTGATAACGAACAAATGCCGTCACCTACTTATGATGGCTTAACATGTACCTGTCATAGGTGTTGACGAATGAATGTCACCACTTAATTGGTCAGTTTTGTCCTTCCGAGGTATTGTGTCACCTTATTAAAGGCAATTTTGACTTGAAAATGTTATTCTACTATCCATTTGTTGTCAATTATTGTGTTCACCTTTAGGCATGGTACTACTTATTGTTAGGATGTATTTTTGCTGCTATTTTTTTATATATATCCTTATTTTTATGATTATTACTTCATGCAGTCACTAACTTGTTTCCTTTTGTTTTTCTATTTAATGCATGCATTATTTTATCATAATCATCATGATCATAGGATGATTGGCCAATGGTTCAGTGTTCATCAAAGGCTATCTATCATGAAGCAATAATCCACTTCAGATCTGAAGCCTTTTAAGAAAGTTCGAGCATGGTCAGAGTGCTAGCAGTGTGAAGATAGGAATGTTTTCAAACCTGGGTTAGCTCCATAGTGCATGAAAGGGTCAAGATAGAATATCATCAGAATTATTGGCCAGAACTGAAGCATATATGGATTAGTTGGGACAATACTGAGAGG
The DNA here is from genome assembly GCA_038381775.1 of Adansonia rubrostipa. NCBI lineage: Eukaryota > Viridiplantae > Streptophyta > Magnoliopsida > Malvales > Malvaceae > Adansonia > Adansonia rubrostipa. Next base: position 6,590 of record JBBYHM010028576.1, read on the forward strand.
GAATTATTCACTAAGAGATACGAACATATAGCCTTTTTACTCCAATCCTTTTGGAAGTTGGTCTATTGTAAGTAGCATCTCAGTTTTGGAACTTAGAATACGATGCTTCATTTTAATTATGAAGATTTGGTCCCCATAGTTTATGAATATATCTTGTTACACAACATTAAAAAGGCTAAGACTGATAGAATATATTGTAAGGCTTTACATCCTCCAGCTTTCAAGAAAAGAGCTTAGATCCTCATGGCAATGGAGTCCTGGATTGAAAGTCATATCAAGACGAAGAGCAACAGTGAGTGTATTTCATGAGCTAGTTTGAAGGAAGCAATGACAGATATCATTGACATCTAAAAAATCTGAGTTATCTATGCTTTAACGATATATGGTTTGGTCATATTCCTAAAGACATTAGGCTATGTTGAAGCAACGGTACTAGATCTCTTTTCTTAATTATGCTACAACATTAATCCTGCATCCCTTATCATTATTAAAACAATTCAAGTTCTTAACTTTTGCAAGAAAATAAGGACGGGTCATTTTATCGAATGTGCACCACTTTTTCACATTTAGCTTGTCAGTTACTTATGCCTTGAAGAAAAAAGATATGATACAATTTCTTACCTAACTTCAGCCTTATCTCTAAGGTTCTTGAGAAGGAATGGCCCCAAGACAAGTTTAAAAAACAACGGATCTAGAAATTTAAAAACTTCAAGGGGAAAAGTTGACATGGAAGGCTTTTTAGTTTTCACCATAGACAATCATATATCGATGTGGAGATTACAATTGTGTGTTATTAATGGGATTATAAGGAAGCATTAGTTATGCACTCATCCTAGTAAACTAACAATTTTAGTGTTGACAATTTATTCCCTTTATCCAAGACCTAGAGAATTAGGATTTCAGTTATGGTGAGCCTAGTTACAAGTTAAAAGTTCAACTAGTTTTCCATGCTTGGAGATAAAACCTGTTGCATGGAAAGGTATTTGAGAGGAAATAGTATGACCCAGGATATGATGAGTAAAGGATCCATCATATCAATGATGCCTTGTCCTTATTCGGTGTTAAAACATCACAAATACCATTGATGAATTTCCCTCTGAGATTGAGTTGCTTAAGTGAAAGTTCAAACAAGAAAAGGCAACTTTCACCAAGGAAATCATTTTTTTAAAGAAAGAGAAGAATCAATTGGAAATGGACCTTTATCTCTAGGATGGTGAGGTGAATAGGGTTGTCAAAGAGAAAAACCACCTCAAGGAAGATTTTGAGAGTTCGACGATAAACTATGTGGCCCTTAGCAAAGCAAGCAAGTCTCAACACCTTGGTAAATCATCAGTTAATTGGAAGGCAAAAATTACTACATTGAGAAAGAACTACATCAATGGAAAGAAGTGGCTAAGGTTAATAGGGAAAAGCTTATTAGAACCCATGCCCTCACATTAACTTACCAAAAGAGGAATGGATAGCTAGAATAAGTCAAGTTGAGAATTAGGCTTTGACACTTAGAATTCAAGATTTACAATATTCTCTTCAAGCTTACTAATGCTAGGTTGATGGATTAGTAAGAGTCTTCGAGCAATAAAAGTAAAAATGGCTCTAAATGGTTGATCATGCATGCAAAAATTATCAAAACCACCATCATCAACTCACCGAGCAGATTCAAGTAGCCCAGTTAGAGGCCGAGAACATAATGGACATAGCTTAATCCTTGACACATGACATCTTGCCCATCGAAACCCATAAACAAGAATTGTTGCATTTTATGGAACATGTGATCATGTAATGTAACCATGTCAGGCATTTTTGAATGTAATCAGGTGTAATATGGATATTCTATTACTTTAATGAAAGGTGTTATTGATGAAGCTGCTCCCCAAGTTTGATTATCCCATGTGCATTTGCATGACTAATCTAATTATTTTACTGATTTATGCATTCATGTTAGTTGTCATCTAATTGCAAGTTCATCCTCATCTCATCGAACAATCTCACAACACATAATAAAAGTCTAATCTGGTAATAATGAATCTATAGTTTGTCATCAGTATAACACTTGCAATCATTGGAAAGTAATGGAGAATGATCACCAAGCCCACAATGAGCGACTCAAACTAATGTATAGGGAATCCCAAGAGTAGTTAACCCGTAAGAATAAGGATTTTCAAGCCTAGATTGCAGAATTGACAAAGTGATTAACCAATGCTTTGAAGAAGAAAGGTGCAAACGAGCACTATCAAGATGAGAAAAGAATCAGCTAATCCTAAAAGCAACTTGAATGGTGATACTGAAGCCATCAACACTTATGAAGGGGTTTGCATGGAGAGCATCCTTCATAGTAAATATCCCATCTACTCAACCATTTATTTACATAACCCTATAGTAGTATCCCATCTGGTTTAAGGGTTTTAGGGTGCAGGTTTTCACTTGTAAGACCTATGGTCTCAGACCTCGATGAGCAAATAAAATTAAAAAAAAGCAAAGAGGTGATCAAGAAATGATGAAGGCCTAAACAGGTATTAGTAATTAGAAAAGTGCCTTCAACTTGTCAATGGAAACGACAAATTTGGGGTTGTAGACATAAAAATCTTTGGGATTGATTTCCACTCTTATCATCCCACTTAAATTCAAATTGAAAGATTTTGAAAAGTACAATAGGACTATATACCCCATAGCACACCTTCACATGTACTGCCATAAGATAGCTGGTTATGAGGAGAATGAAAAGGTACTAATCCATTATTTTCAGGATAGTTTAATTAGGGTAGCTATCTACTGATATATAAGGCTTGAGCCTACAAGAATTTAAACATGGGTAAATTTGGTTCGCGCCTTCCTTGATCAATAAAAGCATCTATCTGACTGGGCCCCAAATCATTTCTCCTTTATGAACATGGAAAAGAAAGCCTCTGAAAGCTTTAGGCAACATGCTCAAAGGTGGAGAGAGGAAGTAGCTCAAGTTCACCCTCTTTTGACCAAGAAAGAGTTAACAATCATGTTTATCAACACTTTGCTAGCTCCTTACTATGAAAGGTTGGTGGAAAATGCCACGAACAATTTTGATGATATGGTTATATTAGGTGAAATGATTGATAATGCTATCAAAAGTTGTAAGATATCCATTAAAGAATCATCCAGGCCAATTTTGTTAGCAAAAGTCATGCCAGGTTTAATTGGAATCCATATCTGACGAGAGTATGTACTTCTTGAACATGTTGCATCTAAGTTTAATCTCTACTCATCGATGCCACAACTCGTCCATTCTGTTAGGATCGTTTTGACAATGAGCTTTGCATCAAATCCTATCCAAAACAAAGCCCATAGCACATAATCCCATAACGTAAACAATGTAAGAGCTCCAAATAATTAACAAGTACCCCGAGATAGGGAACACTTTAAGCCACTTCCTTACTCTTGTAAAGAGATTTACTTTCGTCTATTGGCAGCTCAGTTAATGGCCCCAGTATTCATAAACCCAAGATCACCTCTCTACCCTAATGGTACAATAAAAAAGCCTATGGTGAGTACCATATTGGGCGCAAAGCCACTTTATTGAGAATTGCACCTCATTAAGAGAAAGGTACAAAGTTTGCTAAAAAAGGTATAATTAAGGTCGAACAAGGGCCTAGGCCCAGCATTGGAGCCAATCCACTTCCTAACTATATAGAGCTAAGAGTGAATGTGGTGATCGAAGGGAAAAAATGTTGGATCAAAATAAGCATAAAAGAAGTCAAAACCCCAATGAACATGGTTGGCAAGCCTTTGTGAAAGCTAGAATAGTGTTAGATGCGAAAAACCAAAGCACAAAAACCAATGAACCATCCTGCCATCACAGCAATCAAGAGCATATTTTTCAACACTATCCATTTTTCCTCAAAATAGTCTAAGGGATGATGGACAGGTCTGAATTGAGTTCTATAAGGAGCTTGAAGAATACATCTATCCATCTATTAATGCCATAGCCAAAAAGAAACCTACCATCGATCAAGTTTCAAGTTGTTTCTCTCTCACGAACATGAAAAAGAAAGCTAATGAAAGCTTCAAGCAATATGTTTTAAGGTAGATGAAATGATGGTTAGATTTATCGACATATTACAAGTGCTTTATTATGATGAGGTAGAGAAAAGAACACTAAGAAGCTTCGTAGATATAGTCTTGCTATGTGGAATGATTGATGAAACTATGACGAGGGGCTCAGGTAAAGGAAATATTTTTAAAGGAAAATAAAAAGTTAAAGCCAAACCATAACCAAAATTTAGTACCGGAGCTAGTTTATCTCAGACTCATATTAAATCAGATGCAAAGCAAGTGGCTATTAAAGAAGACTGTAAGATAGTAGAAAACATAGGTGAGCTCAGAACGTCAATGAATTTGGCCTGGCAAATCTTGGCACAAGCCGAGCTAGTCAATGGGGTCAAAAATATGAAAAAGAGAGCTGATGATTTTTGTGATTTCCATTTTGTCTATGGCTGTACTCTTTAAACATGCAAATGGTTCCATGATATGGTATAAAAGATAATGAACGAGAGTAGCATCGAATGCTATGATAAAACAAGCCTCACATATTGAGTCTGCTAATGTAACATTGTCTATCAACACTATGGAAAAAGAACAGAATAATCCTCCTTGTAGGATCAGAAGGCCATTGGTTTTATTTGGCAACTGATCGAGTACTCAAGTTGCTATTGTTCAGCCTATGCTTAAGATGATTATTAGACATTCATCTCCCTTCCCTTATAAGAATAACAAAGCTGTTCCCTAGAACTATGAAAGCAAAACCTTAATCATTGAAGAATCTAGTCAATGGGCAGTACATATTAAACTCTTAGAGGTAAATCATCTAACTCAGAATGGTAGATGTTATGCCTTAGTAGCATTAAGAGATGAAACTCAGCAAAAGAATACCACCCTTATTTCTTAAGCACTAAAGTCTGAAACTAAATGCTCAGATTCGATAGTTATCAAATAGCAGTGAGTGAGAAAGAAGCTAATTCATCAAGCACAATGAATATAGCATTGTCGATCAGTAGAACAAGCAACTTGCCAAGATATTTATGCCATCACTTTTGTTGAATTTTAGAGCTTATAAAAATGTCCTCTTCAAGGTCTTGACATTCCTGTAGGCTAGTTGGATTGCCTAGTAAGTAATACCACTATCAACAACTATATATCTTTTAGTAATGATGAAATCTCTCATGGAAGAAGGGAAAACTATGAAGCTTTTTACATTACTGCATACTATAAAGGTTGCACGTTGTCCAAGGGCTCATTGATAACGGGCTAGCTCTAAGTGTAATGCCTATATCATGCTTGACCATGCTCCCTATTGACGCATCTCATATCCAAAACAGTCGCACGGTGGTGTGAGTATTTGATGGAACTTATAGAAACATTATGGGAAGTATACTATTCCATTACAAATTGGTCTATGCTCTTATGAAGTAAACTTTCATGTGATAGACATTACTTCATCATATAACTATAGACATTACTTCATCATATAACTACTTATTGGGAAGACCTTGGATTCACTCTGTAGGGATAGTGCCATCATCATTACATCAAAACTTAAATCTATCACCGAAAAAAAAGTCGTCTATACTAAAAGAGAAAAAGATGTCATTGTCGCTACCTTAATTGATGCCCCATATATTAAACCAGATTATGATGTGCCAGAATCATTATTTCAATCCTTTAAGTTTGTCAATGCCACTTATGTCAATTAGGGGTTGCTGATGCTTAAGCCCTACCTATCAAAGAGCACTTATATGGGTCTAAAGTTAACTGTTGGAAAAGTGCCCTAACTAGAAAAAGACTCAGAAAGCACCTCCAAGGGATTGCTAGAGCCTTAAAAGTTGTCAACCAAATTGACAAGAAAGGGTTAGGATTCAAGCCTAGTACATAAAAGAAAAGAAAACAAGTTTACAAGAACTAGAAAAAGGATGGCTCATCTGTTGCGATAGGACCGAGATATGAACCAATGATATTTCCATCGCTTTAAAGAAGTTTCCATCTAGGAAGAGATGTGAATACTGGCTTCACTAATGTTATGCTCGTACTGAATAAGGCACTTAAAGATCTCTCTTTTAATGTAGTTAATGAACTAGAGACATCAATAATGGACCAAAAGATTGGTTTGTGCCCTAAAGGATTTGTTTCGAGTGTTTGGACTAAAACTGAGATTCTTGTACTATTCAAGTCTGCTTCAAAATAATGGTATGAGCTAAACCTACATGTTTTCACCTAAAAGCATTGTAGGATCCTTTGTATGGGAATCCTTTTATCAAGTATTATCAATAAAAATGATTAAGCATCATGCATTTTATTTTTTGTGTTCATTTCACAGTTATTGCCAACTCTTACACCTTTCGCTACATAATTTTCCACTTATATTATTTTTTTCTCTGTTTTTAGCTACCCCAATAAAGGTGACACAAATATTCATACTGAGACTTTGTATATCAATTTTAAGCAACCAATCTGCATCGGTGAGGTCAAGTCTAAGAGGATTTTGAAGAGAACCCCATACCTCTAAACTTGTTAAGACTAATTAAACAGGAAAAAAAATAGATATTGTCTCATGAAGAACCATTGAAACCATAAACCTTGGAATAAAAGAAGACTAGAAAAAAGTCAAAATTAGAACCTCCATAAAACCATCAACTTGAGCTGAACTAATATGTCTCCTCTAAGAATATTGGGATGTGTTCGCCTAGTCCTATTAAGACATGGTCAGATTAGACATCAACATTATGGTCCGTAAAATTCCCCTCAAACCAGATTCTAAACCCATATAATAAAAACTTAGAAGGATGAAGCCTAAAAAGTTTATGAAGATCAAAAAAGAAATGAAGAAATAATATAAAGCAGGATCTCTCAAAGTAGCCAAATATTCTAAATGGGTAATATAGTCCTAATTTCTAAGAAGGATGGTAAAGTGCAAATATGTATAGATTATGGGGATTTAAATTGAGCTAGCTTAGAAAGTAATTTTTCTTTTCCTTATATCGATACCTTAGTAGACAACACTAAAAAAATGCACTATTTTCCTTCAAAGATGGATTTTCGGGTTATAACTAAATCAAAATGGCAACTAAAGACATAAAGAACACCACCTTTATGACTATGTGGGACACTTTTCACTACAAAGTAATGCCTTCGAGCTTAAGAAGACTAGGGTAACCTACCAAAAAGCGATGGTAACATTGTCCCATGATCTCATGCACAAAGAAATTGAGGTCTATATGGATGATATGATCACTAAATTGCCAAAAGAGACTGACCATGTGCCAATTTGTGAAAACTTTTAATATCAGCTCAAGTTAAATCCCATAAAATGAACATTTGGTGTCACATCTGGCAAACTATGAGGCTTCATTATAAGCAAAAAAAGAATAAAAGTTGATTCCAATAAGGTCAAGGCCATTCAAAATATGCCACCATCTCAAACTTAAAAATAAGTAAGGAGTTTCTTGGAAAGGTTGAATTACATAGCTCGATTTGTATCTCAGATGACCAACAAATGTGATCCAATCCTTTAGGTGCTTCAGAAACAAAATCCCAGAGAATGGAACAAAAAATGCTAAAAAGCCTTCAATAACGTCAAATATTACCTTTGAAGCCTTCCAATACTTATACCACCAGTGCCAAGTTGACTTCTAATCCTATACTTATCAGTTTTCAACAAGTCAATAGGCTATCTATTAGGTCAACATGATGAGTCGGGTAAGAAGGAATAGGTATCCACTATTTGAGCAAGAAATTTATAGAATATGAAAAAAACTATTCAATAGTAAAAAACCTGTGTTATGTTCTAGCTCAGATAGCCTAGAGGTTAAGGCAATATATGTTGTACCACACTAGATGGCCGATTGCCAACCTTGATCCCATCAAGTATTTATGCAAAGCTCCTACCTTATCAAGGAGATTAGCTAGGTGGCAAGTCTTGCTTTTTGAGTATTACATCGTGTAGTGAACTAGAAAGCTATCAAGGGTAGTGCAAGAGTAGACTTTTTGGCAAGCCAAGCAATGGACGACTATCAGCCTTTAAACTTTGAATTTCCTGATGAAGACTTGATGTGCATATCTGAGGCAAAGAACATTCTCGAGTGCAGTTTATCTTGGAAAATGCACTTTGATGGAGCTTTAAATGTGTCGAGGCATGGAATCAGGGCTTATCTCACTTAATGAAAACTATTACCCTTTCACCACAAGACTTAACTTTGACTGCAACAATAATATAGCTGAATCTGAGGCCTACATCATGGGACTCCAAGCAGCATTGAAAAGGGCATTTTGAACATTGTAAGTATTTAAAGATTCAGTCCTTGTCATCTATAACTGAAAGGAGAATGGCAAACACAAGATGCTAAACAGTTTCATTATAAGAGTCTGATCTTGGAACTTAGAAAAAAGTTTGATGATATTAGCTTTCAACATCTGCCTCGATAAGAAAACCAAATTGCCAATGCCTCAACCACCTTATCATCCATGTTTAAAGTTAATCAAAGGGACATTGCTCCCATTCAGATAAGCATCCATGCAACTTTAGCACATTGTCAAAATATCAAAAAAGAGAAAAATGACCTACCACAGTATCATGACATCCTTTAATACATCAAAGATCAACAATACCCTAAATACACTACCGAAACTAACAAGAACACCATCTAAAAGGATAGCTGCAAGCTTTGTTTTGGACTGTGGAGTGTTGTACAAAGAAGGTTAGGATCGAGTATTACTCTGATGCATAGATGCATTTAACACCAAAAAAATTCTCAAAGAAGTCCATGAAAGCATTTATGATATACATGCTAACAGACACCGAATGGCAAAACAAGTCATGCGATCAAGTTACTATTGGTTGATTCTTGAAAAATAATGCATTAACTATGTTAAAAAATGTCACAAATGCCAAATCTACGTAGACAAAAACCACGTCCCACTAGCACCTTGAACTAACAAATAGATTCTACATGCTAACCAGAAGCTAAACTAAGAAAGGGTATTCTAAGATGGAAATGATCAGACCGATTACCATTAACACTTTTAACGAGCACCGCTTCATTTTGGTTGCTATTGATTATTTCACCAAGTCAATAAAGGTAGCTTCCTATCCCAATGTCACCAAATTTATTGTACTCAAATTTGTCAAATGAGATATCATTTGTAGATATTGCCTTCCCGATCAGATCATTACTAATAATGCATGCAACCTGAAAAACAATATGATATAAGTAGTCTGTTTTTAGTTGCAAGATTCAGTATCATAATTCCATCCCATACCGCTTAAAAACGAACAAGGCAGTTTAAGCAGCCAACAGGAATATCAAGAAGATAGTCAAAAAGATGGCTAAGTCCTATAAGGATTAGTGCGATAAGTTACCTTTTGAATTATATGCCTATCGTATAGTAATACAAACTTCTACAGGTGCTACCTTATTCTTTTTAGTCTATGGCATAGAGGCTATCCTACCTATTGAGGTCTAAAACATTTTACTCAAAGTCTTGATGGAATCACAACCTAAAGAGTCTAAATAGGTCAAGAACCGATATAAGCAACTAAATTTTATTGAGGAGAAAAGAATAAAACCCATCTGCCATGGGTAGATGTATCAAAAATACATGATGAGAGCCCATGACAAAAAGGTCTATCCTTGTCAGTTTTGAGAAGATGACTTAGTACTCAAATAAATTCTCACAATCTATAAAGATGCGCAAGGAAAATGGATCCTAAATTAGAAGGGGTCGTACTTGGTAAAGTGCATATTTTTCGTAAGAGCTCTGATCTTAACTGAGATAGACGGCAATAACTTACCTAATCTTGTGAATTTTGATTTCATCAAAAAATATCATGCCTGAAAGGATCCTAGGATGAAAACCTGAAAGGGCATCCTATCCTCCTTCTATTTTTGCTACTTAAAAAAAACAAATAACAAAATAACAAAAGAAAAAAGAAAAAAAACCTTAAATGAAAAACCAAAAAGGCATCTAGAAAAATAAATTGGCTTAAGTTAAAAACCCAAAAGTTTAACTTAAGTGATCAAAAACTCTTTTACTAGAATAAAATCAAGCCCAAATTATCACCACCAAGACCAAAACCAACTTACCCTACACTCACAACCCTGATCAAGGCACTAAATTATAACATAATTCTTCTATTGTATGCCAACCTACTCTTACAAATCTCGTCCTTACCTGTACTTGAGAAATAGAAACTACCTAACCTCGAGGCCTCCATCCTACCATGAGCAATCTGAAAAATCTTCCTAAGAGTTAGCCAATACCAAAAGGATCAATGGTTGAAGAATGGTTTCTGAAAACATTCAGTGGAAGACTTATGTCATCAGCATTAAGGGCTAAGTAGTCTGGAAAACCCCCTGTACTCTTTTGTATCTTAAAATCTTTTGTGATCTAATAATTTATCATGACTTGTACCTTGTTTTCTTTTGAATGAAACACAATCACCTGACTTCTTACAAGGTTCTTTTGTAACTCCTATATCCCTTGTTGCATCATGTTTATCATTTTAATTGATAATGCTTGATAAATGAATAGAACTGATAACAGGATTTTCTAGCATTACATAGAAAGATGAAATTTTACAGGAATTTAGTTTCATGTCTAAAGATCAGGAATAAACACTTAGGGCCATAGTCAGACTTGCCCTTACATCACACATCTTGAAAATGTGCTCAAAACCTCCTCTCAGTAAACCTAACCAAAAGATAAGGGGCCAAAGTCCCTTTCAAACTATCATCCTAACAACTGAAATTTAGAATAACCCACCAGACCTTAAATAGACCCTTTGAATCATAATTGGCAAGGACAAACCCTCCATACTTACTAATAAACTCAATGCAATAAAGTCCCTAAACATAAGCCATCGAAGCTTAAAATCATCCTTTCACAATCATAAACCATCGAACCTCCTAAAAATAGCCTCAACATGCAAAGCATCTCAAAGAGCGAGATTATAAATCCTAGGGCAAAAAACCACCCTATCAAACTCGTAGAAGATCAGAATACCCTAAAGGCCAAAAATTGATTATAGGACTAGATTTTAAAATTTTTGCATTATTTAAGCATGCATTTGCATCCTCATGCATAATTATTCAGGTACAAACTCTTATTCTCAAAAGTCAAAATTAAATGAAACTTCATGTATAAATTCTTGTTTTTAAAAAAACCTCGAAATGTTTTGGGTAAAAATCCCTTATTTCGTGAGTGCACAAGTTAAAAACCCATTCAAGAAAGGTACCTAAACTCATATCTTTTTAGTCTTTAAACAATATGACACCTTCTTTTTTTAGTCCTCAAAGAGCAAGACACCACATTTTTTTAGTCCTCAAGGAGCAAGACGCAAAGAGCAGGACCCTTTTTCCTTTTAGTCCTCAAAGAGCAGAATGCCTTTTTTTTCTTAAATTATCATAAATTTTTATTCTTGGTAATTTTAACTCGACCTCTCTAAGGGATACTCTAACCTTTTTTTTTTACTAAAAACTTAAATTTTTTCTCTCAGATATATTCAAGATTCGTAATTATTTTCTTAAAATATCAAAATCTTTATCTTTGAGGACACTCCAACCTTACTTTTATCCTAAAATTTAAATTTTTTTCTTTTGAATATCTTAGATTATTTTGATTAAAACTTTTTTCTGTCTTTCAAATTACCACTAAATCCAAACCTATCTCCAAATTGTCATCTTGGTTATTCTTGAATAATCAAAGATAATTACGAGATATATCTCTATCATCCTTCATTTTTACATTCTTTTGTTTGTGATTGTTTGTTTGTGAAATATTCTACTCATTTTCATCTTACTAACATGTTTCCTTTTTGTATTTATTATATGCATTCATATTTAAAATTTATTTTCAAAAAAAATTTACAAGGCAATGTTCTATGTTGGTATCTCTCTAATGCCTAATAGGGAATATTCAAATTTTTAAAATTTAATCTAAAAATTTTTTTCATAATAAATCCTTATGTTGTTTATACCTTTATGGTGCATAGGTGATATAAAGTTTTCTATCAAAACCCAGATTTACACTTTCCATAAAAATTCATGCATTAAAGGGGATTATATCTAAATAATGACCAAATGGAACCAATTAAACCAAAATTAAAGTGAGATATAGTTAGTGGGTATCGATTTCATATGTCATGGGGGTGTTAATTCTTTCCCACATGTGGCCAACTCTCAAACCCAGCCAATGAATCTCTGAACCTTTCGTAACTCGAGGTATTATTTTTAACAGGCATCTGATCATGCCAAGCTTGGTCGATGGTGACTCTAAGTTTATGGTTACTTCCCAACAATATTCTAAGACTAGTTGGATGAACAATTCATTTGACAGTCTTTCTCTCTTCCATATAATCATGCCTAATTCAAATCCCAATCAAAAGACAAATCAAAAGCTCTCACCATATATCTTTTAAATCAAGCCTGCTCATTTTGGATCATTCAAAAAGAGAAAAAGGGGTACATAGTGATAGTATATAAGTACTTACCAAGGAAAATTTAGCTAATCTTTTCACTAAAGTTTTATCCTAAAAGAAACATGATCGTCATATGAAAGGCATGGGACTTACACTTATTGGAAAATTAGCTTTAGTGCTAGTGGGAGATTATTAATATAAGCTTGTAAACCAATCATTGTGGCTTATAAGGCATTAACATCTTATGATTTCATAACACATTATATTTTATTAATGTTTAAAGATATTTCTTTATCCATAAGATTTCACTATATAATTGTTATAAATATCTTATATAGATAAAGCCCATAACATAAATTGGCCTTGTAAGGGAATTGTGAAGAGTTATAATTATGAGATCTTTATACATCAAAGTCATGTTTCTAAAACTATTCATGTTCATTGTATTATTAAGATAGGGCATTGACAATGCAAAAAGACTAGCATATAGAAGCCTTCATGCATATGATACATGCAACTAATATCATATATTGAAGTATAAAGATACTTGAGGACATTATACCGGTGCTTGTTATGGTAACAAGTTCATTAAACATGACCTACTATGAGAATTCCATTTGGTATTTCCATTAAGTGTCTTTGGAAATACTCTCATGTGTTAGTAGTGTAAGTGATCATTAGACTTATGACACTAGGTCATCTTATATGAAGAGTATCATGCTTTGATTTCATCATGACTAGGTCCATAATAGATGGATGCTTATGGTAGGGTGGTTTTGGGTATAGCATGAATCATATGGTAGATGAATGAATGTTGTAAAGAGGATTCATCACCACAACTAATATAAGGAAATATATCTCACATGTGCCTAGCCGTGCTAACTCAATGTCCTTAGCTAAGGCAATTCTGATTATGGGGTCAACACATAAGGGTTGTATACTAATATAAAATGAGCCTAAAGTAGACACTGAACCATGTTCTTTCTAATCCTAGGATATATCATAAAATGATATTTATTACACTAAAATAATGACACTCCTTTCATGTTAGATGGCCATAATGCATTGCTAGATACCAATCTTGGTCTATAAATATAAAATATTCTTTATTGGGCTATTTTATATTTATTGTCAATATGATGGGGGCCTAATTGGTCACACATATAAGGGTGATTAATAGAAATTAAATTAGTACCAAGCTTATAATGGTTTAGGCATAGTTTGAATGAGTTCACATTAGCTAAGGGCAAAATTATAATTTTTTAAGAATTAAAATTTTAACCCTATATATAGCCCAATGTTAGTTATCCTTCAGAACCCTAATTTCTCTTAAAAATTCAACCAAGGAAACCAAAATAAGGAAGTTGCATTTTATTCCCCATAATATTAAGAAGAGATTGCATAATCTTTAATTTTCAACGCAAAAAGTTTGTTTTCTTCTTTATTTTGATTGTTGAATCATGCTCTTCTATGTGTAAGGAAGATTTATTGCAATCTAAGTTGCTAGCAAGGCTGCAGGCAACAGAATCTCTACCTTATTGAAGGTTTTCTAAAAGGTTACCTGTATGGATAACCATTAGAGCCTAAACATTTAGATAGCTTTGGTTTATGATAACTAGACTCAATGTACATATTCTTAGTTCATGGAATTGCTATAAGACATCTCAAGATTGAGGTATGTTCGAATTTTAAATAGTTTTTTAAGATTCTTGATTTTAAAGTTTGATTAAGATCATGTAAGACGATCCATTTTAGGGAGACTTGGCTTTATCTTTTTTATTTGTTTCCGTTATGATGTTCATATATTATTTTGTAAATTTTTGTAATCTAATTATTTGTTGTCTTAAGACTTCATACATCAAACAATATAAGAATCAGAGTAGTCTACAATAATTGATAATAACGATCAAAATGGTAAAAGAAAAGTTTCTAAAGAAATGAGTGAAAGTTTAATATTTTTTTAAATTACTTTATTAATTTATTTATTATTACTTAGTTTTAGATGATAAGTAATTTAATCAATTTTTAAATTTTAATTTAATTATATATTTGTTAGTATAACTTCATATATAGACGTACTTTACTTTTTTATAGGGATTTAAAAGATATCAGCTTTGGTTTGTATTACATAGCCTAGAGAAGATAATGAAAAGCAATTAGATTTTAATTATTGGAAGAAAAATCAATTTTGATATCATGATTTTTCAACAATGGCCAAGGATATAATGAATATTCCAATTACCATAGTTGCTTCGAAATCGGTATTTAGAATGGGTGCTAGACTTATCAAAACATGCAAAATTTATAATATGTCTTATAATGCAAAAATATTGATTACCACTCATAATTGGTTATACGATATGAGGTATCCATAAACTCTATTGGAAAGAGTTTACTAGTATTTGCTATATATTTATTAAGTTTTTATTATTATTATTTAACTAATTACATAATTATTTATGTAATTTTATTACATGAAGAAAATGAATAATTGGTTATACAGATATGAGGTATCCATAAACTCTATTGGAAAGATTTTACTATTATTTGTTATATATTTATTAAGTTTTTTTATTATTATTTAACTGATTATATGATTATTTATTAGATGAAGAAAATGATGAAACATTGGCATTGGGAAGATATGTTGAGATGTTGAACTTGAACTAATTATCTTATGAAGGAAAGGAGACTAAAAGCTTATAATTGCAAAGTGCCTTAGTATTCTACTTTCCGGTAGCTATTTTTTATTGTTGGCAAAAAAATTCTCTAAATTGTTTACTAAGATTAAATGATTATTTTGGTTGTAATTTACAAGTCAAATTTAGATGTTGATCTTTGAATGGCTTGATTTGCAGTACTTAAAAATCGGATCTGTATGATTTTTGTGATTGAAAAATATCTTTTGTTTAAACATATTTTGTTTAGCTATTGTATTTAATTTTATATTTTCATTTATAAGAAAATACTTTTTTTTATTAAGTAATCTTAATATTTTTATTTGTTCAAACACTAAGAAAATGATTTAAAGTTAATTTTGCTACTAGCATTATTATTATTTACTAGTTTTACAAAAAAATCAAGTTTAACTATTTTTTGAGATCATACAATAATTGTGAATATTTGAATTATTATTATGTTAATATTAAAATTTAATGTGAAATAAGTATAATAGTATATTATATAATTAGTTATAGTTTATAGCTACTATGTTTCAACTTAAATCCAATTTAAAGATTCACTATTAATTTCTTATTTAATAATACATTATTTTTTTGAAGAAATTTACTAATACATTATTGATATAATTGTATAATAATTAAATATATTTTCATAAATTAAATATTTTATTTATCCTTTATTTATTGTATTTTAAATAAAATCATATAATTATAGTTTAATATTTCTTCAATTTTTTACAAGTTTTGGATCGGATCAGTCTCTTAGCTCGAATTATAATGGATTCAAGCTTTTATGGGTTTTCAGCCTTTTCAATTTTAGGCTTTTTCAATTTCGAGCTTTCTTACGCTCGAGTATTTTAGGCTCAGTTTTTTTGGATTTGAGCCTTTGACTTTTTTAGGTCAACTTTGATCCGCCTAGGGTGAGCATTCGGGTTCAAGCCTAATTTGCCAACTCTAGAGACATGCTTGAACTTGAAAGGTGAATAAGGCACATGAATCAAGGCTTAGTTTTTAAAATCCTTACTTGATTTCAATTACTCTTTTCACCTTCCTCTAAAGAATTTTCAAAATAATATTCCTTCTAAAAATTAATTTGTTTTTCAATGGATTTCCGTATGTCTTGTTTTTTACTTATTGAATAATTTCCTCAAAAATCGATTTTCCCCTTATTTTTAAATTTTGCTTAAATTTTTTTAAGGTATTGTGCCCAAATCAGATTTAATATCTAAGCTTGTCTCTAATGCTGTTAGTTAGTCTTTTTAATACCCCAAGACTTTATGAAATACATGTCATTAAAGTTTTGTTCTCTAATAGCTCATCCGTTTAAGTATTTGTTAATTTTATATTAGTTCAAATCAGTATGTTTATCTTTTCTTGTTTAATTATGGCCATGTTGAATTGTTATCTTTTATAATTATACCATATTAAGTGAGAAAATTATGTTGAAATTTGTTTTACTCTACAATAAGGTAATGTTCTTAGGTTAAGGATATTCTCAGATCTTTTGCAATGCTATTGCAGAAGATTCTAAAAATAGCCTTACTTCAAGAATATCCTTTTCAACTATGATTCAAAAATATTTTTGAAAATTAAAAACTCCTATATTCTACTGAGATATCAAGGACTATAGGAAATTTTGAAATTATATGAATTTTGGATTATTTTCATGAACAATCTTTACATTTTTAGGGGATTATAGCTAAATTTTGAAGTTGAAATCATGAGACACAGACCTAGGACAATGCAAGGCTAGCAGGCACTAATTTAATGGAGTCATAAATGTTTTAATCCTTCCATATGCATAAGCAACTATTGAACCCAACTTTTTGTAGTTGTTCAACATAAACCCTAAAATCTATCTTAAATAATTTTAATAATTTTAAAGGAATCAGTTTTAATAGGTGTTTCATCTAACTTAGCCACACTCCAAACAAAGAAAATTTTTTTCTTTTTTAATATGCCAAGTTCATGTTTGGATTTTATAACACCTCTAATCTAGCTTTTAATTAGTTTGTTAATTGAACCATTAGTGTTTAGATTGATTCTGAACACCGATTTCACCCTATAACCTTTTTTGTTATCTGGCTTATCAACTAGTGTCCAAGTACATTTCTTTTGGATCATGTTCATCTCACTTGCATAGCCTTCTTCCACTTATTAAAGCTGTTGTGCTCCAAGGTAGCAAAGTTGCATTTTTCAAATATGCTTGAAAGGGTTCTAGTTCCTCTCATAAGTTTACCATCATCAAAATCATCATTAAAAACAATTTAAATTTCACTTGGCAACACATTAGTGTTTGTGACCTTGATTTTAACAGGTTTAGCTTCGCCCTTTTCCCAGCTCCATACTATATTCTTATCAAACTTGACATCCCTACAAACTATGACTTTTTTAGGTAAAGGATTAAAAATTTTATACTTTTTTCAGTTTTGACTATAACCTATAATAAGTCCAAGCTATAACTTCTTGTCCAGCTTATCTCTCTTCACATCAGGTACATGTGCAAAGTAGATGCAGCTAAAGACTTTTGGATCAAGCACAAAAGGTTTGAAACCAAACCAAGCTTTATGTGGGGTTTTAGTCTTCAAGGCCTTTGCAGGAAATTTATTTTGTAAATAAATAGTTATGTTGATAACTCCTACCCAAAACTTTTTAGGTAGGCTTCTTTCAAGTAGTAAACATCTTCCCATCTCCATCACTGCTTTACTTTTCCAAAACACTTACAATATTTTGTTGAGGGCTATAAGTAACGTTGAGTTGATGTTCAATCCTTGCACTTACACAAATAATCCCATTATTAGACCTACTACCCTTTATCTTGCATGAAGAATGGTTTTCAGTAGGCCCTGAATCTCCAAAACATAATGGCAACCTCGAACTTCAACTTTAAGAAATACACCTAACACATCCTAATGTAGTCGCCAATAAATAGAATAAAGTATTTGCTTCCATTTAGTGACATGATCTTTATTGCACTACACACATCAATCTGTATGAATTGCAACATCTTTAATGTTCTTCAAGCTTTGTTCACTAAGAATAGTAGTTTACTGTACTTTCTTAATTGACACACTTCTCACAGATCACTGTATTCATAGATATTTAACATGTTTAAAACAAGATTGTTCTTATACACATGACTCAAAATATGATGGCCAACATGACCAAGTCTCTTATACCATAGAAATGTTTCAATTATTGCACTAGTACAGGCACTGAGGACTGAGGAATTCCAATCTAAAACAAAGTTTCTATCATGCATAGGAAATAAGCTCATTGTTGATGGATAATGAATCATACACATTTAATCTTTAAAGATCACAGAATAGTTTTTCTTTATCAATTGGCCAACATTAAGTTTTGATCAATTCAAGAACAAAAAGAACATCAGATATAACTATTGTACCTATTAGAGTGTCTATAGTTGTTTCTCTTTTTTTTTATCTAAATGTAGCTCACATTTCTAATTCTAATCATTGAGCTATAAGTTTTACCAATATATTTGAACAAGCATTAACAAGAAACCATATGGTTAGTACAACCACTATCTATAAGCTAATTCACCTTGATCTTACTACTATATGCCTAGCAGGATGCAATAAACATTTGCCATTTCTCCTATTTATTTCTTTTTGCAACTTAAGCTTGTAAGTTACGCTATAGCTGGTCTTTGTTCTTGCAAACTTCCTTCATATTTCCCATTTGTTTCCAAGCTTGACATTAAATGATTGGCCTAAATCAGTAGTACTTTTTCAAGTGTATTAAGGGTTGCAAAATTTTTGCCCATTTTTACAAATTTCTAGGTATTTTACATGATTTTTAGGTTAAACCTTGTCGATTAACCTTTCCAACCATATATCTTTCGCCTTTTTTAAAGTCAGTTTGGGTATGAAAATAATTAGGAAAACATTTTATGTGTAGGTTACCCCCAGTTTTTAATTAAAGTTATCATTTATAAATTTCATGTCGCCATTTTTCAAGTATTCAAATGATTTGGAATAGGAATTTTTTGCTGTAGGAAGCCTTAGGATGGTAAGAAATCAAAAACAAAAATTTATAAAATTATCCATAAAGATAGCAGTAGAAACTAATCAAACAAACTAATCCAAAACTCTTTAAACAATATTGTTTTGCAGGATCTTGATTAATTTTTAAGATAAAAAACCCTAAAGAATATTCAAAATTCAAACCTAACTCGGTCTTAAGAAGTCCTTTAGCAATTCCATGACCCAAGTATATGTACACTAAGCCTGATTGTCATAAACCAAAGCTTTCTAAGCATCTAACCTTTAATAGTTATCCATACAGGTAACCCAAAAAACCTTTAACAAGGTGAAACTTTGTTGCCAAGAGTTGTGCTAACAACTTAGATTTCAATAAACCTTCCCTTGCACTTAGACCCTTATTCAACAATCAAAATGAAATGAAGAAAATGAATTTTCTTGAAGAACTTAAAGACTGTGTAATGCCTTTAGAGCTTCTTAGCAAAACACAATCTAAGGTTTTCTAAGCATTTTCTTGAATTTTTTAAAGTCTTCTTAGGCTAATAAGGATGGAAACCATAGGCTTATTTAGTTAGGGTTTAAAAAATTTAATTTTTAAGAAATTATAATTTTGCCCCCGAACCATGTGAACTCATTTAAATTAAACCTAAGTAACCATTACTTATATTAGACATATAAGCATAATCTCAATTTAATTTCTACTAATCACCCTTATGTGTGTGACCCATTAAGCCCATATCATATTGGCAATAAATAAAAATAGCCTACAAAAGAATATTTTATATTTATAGACCAAAATTGGCATCTAGCAATGCATCATGGCCACCCAACATGCAATGAGTGTGACTATGGTTTTGATATGCCTTTTTGTGTTTAGTATCTTAGTATAATAAATATCCTTTCATCAAATATCCCAAATTTAGCAAGAGTAATGCTTTAGTGTCTATCCTTTGCCCATTCCATAATATTACCCTAATCCTTATGTGCTAACCCTATAATCAGTATTACCTTGGCCAAAGACTTTTGAGTTAATATGGGCCAGGTACATGATATATATCCCTACATATCACTAGGGGTAAAAAATTCTCTTTAGACCACTTAATTCACCTTTAGTATGGTTCATATCATACTCAAAACAACCTATATTTTGGCATCAATCCATTATGAACCCGTTCATAATGATCTCTAAGTATGATAATTCACACACGAGATGGCCTGGTGTCATAAGTCTAAGGATTACTTCTATTACTGACACATAAGAGTATTTCCATAGACATTTAGTGAAACAACAGGCCATGTTAAGTGAACTTATTACCATAACAAGCACCTATATGATATCCCTAAGTATATTTATGTTTCAACTTATGAGATTAGTTGCATGCATTACATATATGGGGGCTTACATATGCCTATCTTTATGTACTATCAATGCCTTGTCTTGACAATACGATGACCAAGAATGTGTTTAGAAACATGACCTTAATGCATAGGGATCTCATAATTGTAACTCTTTACAATTATGTCTTGCAAGGCTAAAATGTTTCATGGGCTTTATCTACATAAAACATTTATAATAATTATTAAATAAATTCTTATGGATAAAAAAATACTTCAATAACATTATAATGTTTTATTACATAAAATCACTAAATACTAATGCTTTACAAGCCATTAGATTGGCTCACAAGGCTAACACAAACATTTGCATCATATTTGGGTAGTCAGAGGGAAATTAATTGCAAAGTCATAAGTCAATAGAGGCTCATCTCACAGCTCTTATTTTATCAAAAGAATCAATTTGAGTTTGGTTTTTTAAAATATTTCTTGATTTTAACTTCACTTTTCACCTTTTCTTAAAAACCTTTTAGAAATTATTTGCCTTTTAAGAACCAATCACTATTCAACTAATTCCTGCATATTCCATTTTTGACCTTTTTTTAAAAACTTTTTTCAAACATTAGTTTCTTTCCTTGTTTTCTCTAACATTATTTTCCATTTTCATAAAAAATCTTATACCTTAACCATAAATTGAATATAAGATTGCCTCTACCATTTTTTAGTTATTTCTTTATGTAACTGAGGCTTTTTTAAGAGATACATTTTAGATAAATCTTCTCTTTTTATTCTTTCTTGTGTTGTGAAATATTGCTATGAGAATCATAACATCACATGCTATGATTAATCTCTTATATGCATATCCAAAATGATATAAATGCTTTCATAAGAATCTAACATTGATTTTAAAATTAAACCAATGCTCTGAGGTTAATTTTTTCTTTTTGAGTTTTTTGCCATTCTATTAGAAAATACTTTTAATGCAAAAATATCTTTTCCAAACATCAAAGCAGGAAAATACTTTTAATCAAAATAAAAATTTTATGTTCTGTTAAACTGTGTAAAGCACTGAAAATTTTGAATTCATAAAATTTGGGTTATTTATTTAAAATCCATTGTAGCATTTTAAGAAATTATGATTAAATACTGAAACGAAAATAATTAAGCTTGAATTAAAGATAAAATATGGCTAGATGGTATTGATTTTAGGGTGTTGTGGGGGTGCTAATTCTTCTCTATGTGTAATCGATTCCCAAAGCCAATCTCTTTATAGTTTTTAACGTGAGCCCTAAATTCGGTCTTTTAAAATAAATTTCAAAAATTTTAAATAGATCAATTTAATATGTGTCGAACCACACGTAGCATAAAAATAATAATGGCAACTTCAATTTCTTAGCTATTTCATGATATCTATATGAAAAGTAGGATAAGCGATTTGCTATGTCAATCTAGCCACATTTCAAACAAAAATAAACTTTTCTACTATGATATATTAAGATTTGTCTCCAGACATTTTATAACAAGACTCATATCTTTGTAGAAGTATAGTGATAACCTTCTCTTTAAGTTTTTGGTCACTGAACTCATCTCTAAATAGCCTTATGCTATTTACAATAGTGATGATTCTATGTAACTACTGCTTGACAATCTCATTCTCCTTTGTTTTCAAGTTCTCCAAGTTTTTAATGTTAATGAGTTGCTACTATCTAGTCTTATCAAAACTTGTTCCATGCTTGCTTTGATGTCTCGCAAGCCATGATTCTGGTGAAGATGGCATCAAATGTTCTATTTGGGATGAAAGAGATGGCTTTATAGTTATTGGCACACTTCTCATTATGTTGTTTGATCTAAGCTAATGTTAGATTGGCCTTCAATGGTGGTAGATCTTTGTTTATGTCCACTATTTCCTTAAGGTCATGCTTGTAAATAGCTCTTTACCTTAACTACCTAAATGTAGTAATTCCCTGCTACAAATATAAGAGACAGAGAAGAAAAATGTAGAAAACATTCTTTTCAAAATGGCTACCGGTCTTGTAAAAAGAAATTGCTGAACCTAACTTCCACATTCTTTAAACTTAACAAAAGTAAGTTAAATAATGCTTAAGTCCTCTAAGAATATAGCTTTAATACAATTTTATTGATAATGAAACAACTTTGAATATAAGCTTAACTAAATCGAGAGTGAGAGGGAGGAAAGCCAATGAGTAGAACAAAATGTTTTGCTTTTTTAGTTCATTTAGTCAAAGACATATGAAAAAAGGTAACTAAACTTGACCTACTACAAGACTTCAATATCTCATCCAATCTTATAGACAATTTTGATGATATGTAGAAAAATTATCCAACTAAATTGATATTTTTTGTTTAAATCCAAGTCAAAACAAAATCATACAAAAGCTATCACTTTATATGCACTAGTAGCATAGGCAACCATTTGATCATCAATTTTCCATATAAGCAACTTTAATTAATATCATTTTTAAGCAATAAACTCATTAGTTGCTTGACTATTCTAGTTTTTTATCATACCAACAAGACCTCATACCCTTGAATTTTCAATCAAAAATTCAAAACGAGATTACTGAGAGTTGCTTCGTCTTGTTTCTGTATTGTGAGAATGCAAAAATGAAAGTGATGTCTAATTTAAAGCCAATGCCTCAAAAGCTAATAATGTTCTAGAATTTTAACCTAAACAATTAGTGGGATCATGTGTTCAGTCACTAACTTTGGTTGAAGGTCATGTGTCACTGCCACCAGAGAAAGGGTGAACATTAAAATGGCTAGGTGAATTACAACTACCATTCATATTTGGAGACAATGTCAAGAAGTATCATGCCTTTGATGAAGAAGATGATTTACTACCCCAACTATGAATGCCTTATAGGTATAGAACAATTCAAGAAACTGATAAGCACTTCTACCAACCAAACAAATTAACACTATTGCAAGACATTTCTATCAGTAATAATCTTAAGGTGGAAGAAAAAAAACAAGATATTAAGATATGGTACTATTAACCTAGGAAAGTTTTCCACATTAGGATCTTGTCCATGATTTTCTAACTTTGAAATGATAGAAAGAAAGACTAAATTGAAATGAAGAACACCAAGGACCTAGATTTATTTAACCTTGAAACAATGAGCAAAAGAAGATGCACAATGGAAAAGGTATCCCTTACAAGGTATGTTTAAAGGTTTTGGGACAAGAGCCTTTCCAAAATTACAGTCATGCCACTCCGCCATGCTAGAGCCCATTTTGCAAAAAAAAAATAACATCTTTAAATAAAAAACAATTCACATAGCATAATTTCATAACTATTTGTTAGTGCAAACCATAATGAAACCAAAAATGCAAAAGCTGTAAAGCACCAAAGGCTAATAATATCAAGGTTAAAAAAATAAACCGAAAGTTGAACCGATTAAACCTTCAATTCTTGATCCAACTGGTTGGACTGATCAATTTAATTATATATTTTAGATATTTAAAAATTAATTTTTATAGTTAAGTAAATATTAAATATAGAAAATAATTAATAAAAAAATGCATTTTGGTTGATGTTTTGTTTTCCAACATAAACTAAAAACTTTAAGGCTTAAATCCTATTGTTGACTAAGTGCTAGCTCAATTGGCACAATACTATTGACAGACTCCTATGTTTTATGGGTTCAAAAGAGCTTAAGCACATTATTTACTCCTTAGATAAGTTAATTAGACAAGATTTAAGAAGTAATGGGTACAGATTAAGAATATTAAAAAAATGCTTAAATCCCCATTAATTACAAAATTTAAAAAATTTTTAAAAAATATGTAAAATTAGTTTTATTCTATTATTTACTTGTTAAATCAATTTTTATCGCTCAAAATATGCTCAATTTTACTTACTCATATCAAATTGGACAGCCTATTAGTTTATAGTTCTAGTGGTGTGGTCTAACCAAAAAGGCCTTTTCTTTGGGAAAAGGGTGCGCAGCCAAATATAGTCTACTTAAAATGAAATAAAAATGAAAAAAAGAGGATAATTTCACATAAAAATTCTACAATCATTTTAAAAATCATTTCTAGAACACAACAAAGACTAAAGGTGGTGATTAGTCAAGTTCAAATTGAGTTATTTTGGGTTTAAGTTCTTTAGGTCGAGACGAATTAAATTTAGGCCTATTCGAGTTTGGGTTCTTTCAGGTTTAGGTTTTTTTGGGTTCAGGTTCTTTTAGGTTTGAGTTATTTTTAGTTTGAGCTTGTATGAGTTTGGACATGTTCGAGTTTGGGCAAATTCAAGTTTAAGTCTATTTGAGTTCAGGCCCTTCTAGGTTTCAGTTCAACTTCGAGTGTGTTTCACATTATTTTTATTTTATGTTAAATATAATCACTTTTATGTAATTTTGAATTCTAAACCAAGGCCTAAATTTGGCCCGGTTAGACCCAAAAAACTCTTAGTTCGATTCCATGGGCTCAGCTAGGGCTTAAAAAAATTTTGAATTCTTAAGCTCAGGCCAAATTTAGCCCAACAATTTCATTTAGGCAGGAATCATTATTCATAACATTAAAAAGTATTTTTATATTAATATTTTTATATTTTATAATTAAATATAAATAAAAATATATTATTTTGTTTAAAAAAATATTGTTTTGAGTCGAGCTTGCTTGAACTTAAAATCTAATACTTAGACCTAATATGCCAAGCCTATCGAGCTAGATGGGCTACACTATTATCTAACTTTAATTATCATTACATAAATTAATAACAATAATAATAATAATAATAATGTTGTTGTTGTTGTTGTTGTTATTATTATTATTATTATTCAAAGAAGCATTTAAAATTTTACTACTAACATTCATTAACTCTCAATATCTAATGAGTTTAAGTAATTAAATTAAAGAAAATGTGACAAAGGAATGATATACTTCATTAACAATGTTTTTTAAGCTCATGATATGATTTACTTTTTGATAAGTTATTATTTTATCATATATAGACCTGTTCAAGGGTCCAACTACCCATTTAACCCAATTGAGCTCTGGCCTGAGTTCTCATATTTTTATTTCGGACTTGCTCGACCAGGCCCAAAACAATGATTTGAAATTAAAATAAAATATATTTTATTTAAATTTTATTATAAAATATATAAATGTTAATAAAAATATTTTTTTAATGTGATAAATAGTAATTCTGGCCTAAACGAGTGAGTCTGGGCATGTTAAATAAGAGTTTGGCTTTCAATTTTAAAAAAATGTGGGCTGCGTCCCGGCTCGACCCATGAGCAAGTTTAATCATATATAAAATATAAATTAAGTTTTTAATATTTAATTAAATTATTAAAAGAATATTAAAATAAAATTGATAATTAAAGTTTTTGCTTTATAAAAAAATTATTTGATTATAATTTCATCATATTTATTTTTAGTATTAAATTTGGGTTCAGGTTTTTTCTAGGTTTGGGTCTTTCAAGCATGGATTCTTTCAGGTTTAGGTTTTCTCATGTTTAGATCCTTTCGGGTATGCATCATTTTGGGTTTGGGTTCTTTTTTACTCAGGTTATTTTTGGGTTTGGGTCATTTTGGATTCGAGTTTTCTTAGGTTCAGGCAATTAACTTTTTATCAAATTAGATTCAGGCTCTGATTTTTTGAATGGGTTTTCAAATTCGAATTCATTTTACCATTTCAGAAAAAGATTGTCCTACAATCTCATGTGAAAGCCATTAATTCATTAAAGTAAATGCTTAAAAAACTTTTCTCCTTAACTTAAATATTGCAACGTAAAGCATTGAAATTCAAAAAAAAAATAGCAAAGATGGACCAAAATTTTAAGACGGCTTTCTAACTATAGTACAATAATCACAATAATTTCCTCGGCCTATTTAATTAACTCAACACAACTTAAGATCGCTTAATTAAACTCTAAACAATTAGATTCATAGCAGTTTTATTTAGTTAATTCAAAGTTGTTTCCTAGTGTGTGCATCAAGGAAAGCCTAGGCAACAAATTTTAAATGATTTTTTTAGCAGTCTCATCAACATACCAACATCCTCATTCAAAGTAGGTGAGTATACAAAAAGGAAGCATCATTGTGAATCTCAAAAGCATCTGGGCAAAGAACCGTGATTCTTAAAGGTAAGAATTCCTCCGTTCTTCAGATGGCACACTTGACGTCATGATTCATATTTTGTTGCAAGGTCATTCAAATAGATAAGACAAAATCTGAAATGAAAGAACATAAATCCAATCAGTTCAACATTTTGCAATCAATTAAACAAATTTCAAAAGAAAAAAAAAATGAAGCTGTAAACAAGCATACTGAGCTACATGGAATTTGAAACAACTAGGTAAATATTTCTATGCAGAAGTCCATAGTCCAATATACACATGCATTACATTGTCATGCTTTTCTCTATAGTTTTAATCTAGGAACCCAAAACGTTTGCACAAAGCATAAAACCTCACTACCAATCCCTTGAAATCCAATTCTTTCTAGGTTAAGATCCCACAAAGCACTTATACATGAACTAGTGGCACACATAAAAGGATATATAACATTTCATTTGACCTCTTTCCCTTCAAAAGAAGAGAAAGATGGAGCAAAGCTCTATCTAAATAGATAGGGACACTTTTTAACGAGTATTTTTTAACGAGTATTTCTTTCTTTTTCTATCTATGAAAACCCATTCTTCACTGTACCACATAAAGATTTCCACTACGTTTAGTTTTTATTATTCAACAACAATACCAAGTTTATTTGTTTGCTTTCATAAATTTCTTTATGTTTGCATGATTATTAAAAAAAAAGGTTCTAGGTATTGGAGTTTTTGTGTTCTTGAATATTAAAGTGGAAATAGGAAAAAGCTTGTTTACAATTGGTTTTTGTGAGGAATGGCCAATCTTTCACTTGTTTTTAGTCTAATTTTTTTGTTTATTTGTTGAGAATATTGAGGGAAAAGAGTTTAAGTAGTAGATATTTTGGTCTAATTGGCATCATTTTGTTCTTGTTAATTCACTTAAGTTTTGAACTCTTATTTCTAAATTAGTTTCTTTCCTTGGTTGTAAGATCTATAGACAGCTTTCAGAGCTATGTAAGAAGTATGGATTCAAAAAAGCTATTGCAGCTGTCCTCTAATCACTCTTCGAGAACTAAAATTTTGTTTAATTAATACATGATTAGAATTAGAATTATCTTGTCCAAAATTTTGGACTACAAATGTTACATTGGGGGCTTAGTTAAGTTCAAAATCTAGCTTTTTGATTAGGTTCAGAACATAAGATATTTGATGATTTAGTACAAAGCTTATTTAATATAATTAGTTCATTCGACAGATAGCTAGATGTGCATATCATGAAACATGGTTGAAAAGGTTGGCCAGATCAAATCAATAGAGTCAAGGTGTTTTAAAAGTATGATTCAAAATTGAATTAATGTTTTGTTTTAGTTTTTTATGCCTGCCATCTATTTAAGGAAGTCTCTGTTAGACATAGGCTCTTAAATTTCTACTTATAGGTGAGTGTTTTTAGCTTTGTTAGTTGTAAAAAAGTCTATATAAAGCACTTTCAGTTTTGAATAAAAAGTATAGTAGTAATATTTTACTGTAATTGTTCACTCATGACTCTTTCTACTAAACTAAGTTAGAAATTACTACAATTTTTTTTATCACCTTTCATTTTTTTGTGCCTTATGGCTGTATAGGTCTTCTAAATTCCCAACAACAGTGGTGTTGGAGCCTGGATTCACTATGACAGCAAATGGGAATTTTGTTAGCTTGTCTCAACCCATGATTCCCATCTTCAAATAAGAGAATTATGAGTTCTGAAGCATTAAGATGAAGACCTTGTTTAAGTTTCAAGAATTGTGGAGCTTGGTGGAGCAAGGGTTACTGACCCAGATAAAGAAGAGAGGTTGAAAGAAAACAAAATGAAGAATGCCAAGGCATTGTTCTTCATTCAACAGGCTATCCATGAATCTGCATTCTCTTGAGTTACTACAACAACTATATCAAAGGAAGCTTGGTTAATTTTGTAAAAAAAAGTTTCAAGGGTCATCAAAGGTAATTGTTATCAAACTTCAAACTCTCCCACGTGAATTTGAAACCTTGTTCATGAATAATAGTGAATCTATCCAAGATTTTCTATTAAAAGTGTCTGGAATTGTGAGTCAAATAAGGTCTTTTGGAGAGAAAACTAGTGATCAAACCATTGCTACAAAAGTTTTAAGGAGTTTAACTTCAAAGTTTAATCATGTTATTGCTACCATTGAAGGATCTAATGACTTATTTGTGTTTTCTTTGGATGATCTAATAGGTTCTTTACAAGTACATGAGGCAAGATTGACTAGGTCTCAAGACAAGGGTAAAGAAAAGGCTGTTTAGGTGAAGGAGGAGTTATCAGGCCAGTCAAAGAAAAGCGCTATAAGAGGTCAAAAGAAGAGTGGACACTATGGCAAAAATGGTTTCCATGGCAAAGGCAACAAGCCTTCTGAAAAGCAAACTAATTCTCAGTATTTTGAGGAGCAAAAAAATTATAAGAATGTCCAATGTCATTATTGCAAATAGTATAGACATATTAAGGCAAATTGTTGGAGAAGGGAAAAGCAAGCGAGCTATGCACAAGAAGACAAAGAGGGAAGTTTGTTTATGGCTCGATATGGTGATCAAGCATTGCATCTTCTGTTTGGTTTCCTAATAATAGCTGTTCCAATCATATGACTAGGACAAAATACTTGTTTTGTGAGCTTGATGAGTTACACAAGATGATGGTGAAACTTGGCGATGACAAGCCAATTCAAGTTAAAGGTAAAGGAACAGTAGCTTTAGAGACTGATTGTGGTAAAGTGAAATTTCTCCATGATGTTTTCTTTATTCCTATCTTGTCACACAACTTGGTTAGTGTTGGGCAATTGATGTTTAGTGGTTATTCAATTTTGTTCGATGGTGATGCATGTGTTATTAGGGATTAAAAAATCTAGTCAAGTTATTGTTAATAAGTCTATGGCAGAAAACAAGATGTTCCCTCTTGAAGTTTCTAGTGTTAATCATCATGCTCTTGTTGCTAGTAAGAAAAGTGAGTCAGATTTATGGTACTTGAGGTATGGGCATTTATATGTGAAAGGTTTGAAGTTGCTGAGTAGCAAAGAAATGGTGCATGGGCTGCCTAGAATTGAATCACTTGAGTTATGTGAAGGCTGCATATATGGAAAACAAAGTAAGTTTCCATTTCCTGTAGGCAAGTCTTGGAGGGTATCTAAAGTACTAGAATTAGTGCATGCTAACATGTATGGGCCTATAAGGACTAAATCTTTTAGTGGTAGTTAGTATTTTTTTTACTTTTTATTAATGATTACAATCGCATGAGTAAGGTTTATTTTTAGCAACTCAAGTTTGAAACTTTTAACAACTTTAAGAAGTTTAAAGCCCTTGTTGAGAAGCAAAGTGGGGCATCAATAAAGGCCCTTCAAAAAGACAGAAGAGGTGAATTTTTATCTGACCAACTTTTTTTGGTTTTGTGAAAAAAATGGTATTCACAGGGAATTAACAGCACCTTACACACCTGAGCAAAATGGTATGGTAGAACAAAAGAACCGCACTATTGTGGAGATGGCGCAGAGCATGTTGAAAGCTAAAGGTCTTTCAAATGAATTTTGGGCAGAAGGAGTAGCTATAGCAGTCTATCTTTTGAATTTATCACCAACAAGAGCTGTCCCAAATCAGATTTCTTATGAAGCTTGGTATGGTTTCAAGCCTTAGGTAAGCCATTTTACGTGTTTTTGGTTGTATTGCCTATACTTTGGTTAGTTTTGAAAATCGCAGCAAACTTGATAAAAAGTTAATAAAATCTAAAGCATATAGGCCGTATAACCCTATAAATGGCAAAGTCATTGTTAGTAGGAATATGGTGTTTGATGAAGAAGTAAGCTAGAACTGGAACAACAAAAGAGAGGTAGCAAAAACTAATATTTTAGTATACCTTGAGGCTCCAAGTAAAGCCCATAATAAGGTTCCAACAATCATGTATGCTTCTCCTGAGCAATCAACACCAACAAACAGCCCACATAGGCTATTCAGCAACTCATCTATATAACCAACTTCAAAAAATTCTTCAAAAGAATCTCCTCCAATGAAGTTTAAATCCCTAAAAGAGATATATGCCAACACACAAGCCTTTTTTGTTGCTGAACCAACTAGTTTTAAAGAAGCATATATAAAAGAAGAGTGGATTAAAGCTATGAAGGAAGAGTTAAATGCCATCAATAGAAATCAGACATAGGAGTTAGTGGATTTACTTGAAGGAAAAAGTGCTATTGGGCTAAAGTGGATTTTTAAAACAAAGTACCATGCTGGTTGGAGCATTGAAAGGCATAAGGCAAGGCTGGTTGGAAAAGGATATGCACAGGCCTATGGCATTGACTATGAAGATACGTTTTCTCCTATTGCAAGGTTTGAAATGGTGAGAACTTTTTTAGTTTGTACTGCTCACATGCAATTGTCTGTGTATCAATTTGATGTCAAATCTGCTTTCTTGAATGGAGAACTATTGAAGGAAGTTTATGTCACTTAAACTTAAAGGATTCATCATCAGTGGCAAAGAAGATAAAGTTTACAAGTTGAGGAAAGCTCTCTATGGGTTGAAGCAAGCACCAAAGGCTTGGTACAACAAGATAGATGCTTATATTTTTTCAAATGGGTATATGAGAAGTGACAATAAGCCTACTTTGTACTTAAAAAGCCAAGGTATCGATTTCCTCATGATTTGACTTTATGTTGATGACATAATTTATATGGGTTCATCTAGTGCTTTAATTAATGATTTTAAAGTTGGTATGATGAAGAAGTTTGAGATGATAGATTTAGGATTATTGCATTACTTTCTTAGTCTTGAAGTGTTGCAAAAGGAAAATGGTATTTTCATTTCTCCAATGAAACATGCTACTGATTTATTTAAAAGATTTAATATGTTGAATTGTAAAAGAGCAGCCACACATATGAACTTGAATGAGAAGTTATAGGTTAAAGATGATACTGGTATGGCAGATGTAAAGTTTTTTAGAAGTTTAGTGGGTGGACTGATTTACTTAACTCATACACAGCCTGACATTGCGTTCTTAGTCGATGTAGTTTCCCGATCTATGCATAACCCTTCAAAGCACCATCTTGGAACAGCAAAGCGAATCTTGTGCTATGTTGCTAGAATAGTAGATTATAGGGTTTGGTATGCTATAAATTCCAACTTTCGTCTGATAGGCTTAACAGATAGTGATTGGGCAGGTTCTTTGGATGACAGAAAAAGCACTTAAGAAAGCATCTTTCATCTTGGCTCAGGAGCTATCACTTGGAGTTCAAAAAGGCAAGTAACCATGGCATTGTCATCTTCTAAAGCTAAGTGTACTGTTGCAACTTCAGCTGCTTGTCAAGCTGCATGGCTCAAACATCTGCTTGCTGATTTTGGCTAAGAACAGGAAGTTGCAACTGAGATTCTTTGTGACAACAAAGCTGCAATTGCAATGAGTGAAAAACTAGCATTTCATGGAAGAACAAAGCATATCAACATTCGAATTCATTTCATTCATGACTTAGTAGCTGGAGGTCAAGTTCAATTGAAGTATTGCAACACCAATGAACAAGTGGCAGATGTGTTAAAAAAATCACTCCCTCATGAGAAACATGTCTATTTTAGATCAAAGCTTGGAGTGTGCAATTTTGAATGAAGGGGGAGTGTTGAAAGTATTATTCAAAATTGAATTAATGTTTGACTTGTTAGATTTTACTGTTGAGTTTGTTAGTCATGTCTCTAATTTTCAGCATGTTTTTGTCTCATTTTTTTATGTCTGCCATATGTTTGAGGAAGTGTCTATTAGACATGGGCTCTTAATTTTCTACTTATAGGTGAGTGATTTTAGCTTTATTAGTTGTAAAAAAGTCTATATAAAGCACTTTCAGTTCTAAATAAAAAGTAGAGTAGTAATATTTTACTGTAATTGTTTACTCTTGTCTCTCTCTACTAAACTAAGTTAAAATTTACTATAGTTTTTTTCATCTCCTTTAATTTTTTTATGCTTTGTGGCTGTATAGGTCTTCTAAATTCCCAACAGGGTGAAGGAATTTTCTAACTTTTTTTTTTTTGGCTACTGGACAAGCTAATCAAATGTGAGGGTTTTTATTGGAGATGGTTTCTTTTGATTGTGTATAACTCTCCTCTTGCCTTTCAGATGCTCAATTCTAACAAAAGGCAACTAAGGCCTAAGGGTTGCTTTGAAATGGAGTTATTCTATAGCTTAAGTTTGCTCATTCACTTGCTTTCTCTTGATCCACTGGCTCCAATTGTGAACTTCTTTCTTCTTGTTGATGGCAATGTTTATTGACCCATGTTCTCTAGCACTTTATTTTGTCTTAACTTTCCATGTTCCCTTCACCCCCATTTTGTTTGGTCAAATAGAAGTGTAAACAAATCGAGCCAAGTCAAGCACTTGAAGCTTAGGCTTAGTTTGTGGAGAAAAAAAAAGTTATTCAAGTTTGGCACATTTATTTAAGTGAGTCAAATTTATAGCTTTGGGCTAGACTTGTTTAAAAATATTAAGCTTGAGCTTGGTTTGTTTAGCTTGTTTATAATTTGATTATATTTTGTTCTTTTATCAAACCTCTCCTTGAAGTATTTTTAAGTTTATTAATTTAGTATTTTGTATATATCTTTATGCTATAAGTAGTAGGTAGTAATAACTAAAGTTGCAATTCTCTAAATAGAATTACATTTTGTTAAGTTAATACCAATAAATAAGTTATTTTTATTTATATCTAAGTTAATAGATAAAAAGAATTTAAATATATAAATGTATATACAAACATGAGCTATACTTGAGTTTTTAATATCAAAGCTATAAAGCTTGAGCTTGGTTCATTTATATAATCGAGTCCAAATTCAAGCTTAAAATTTTTCGTTTAATTAAACAAACTAACTTAATCAAACATTTAATAAATCGAGCTTGAATAGTTTACAAATAGCTTATGCCCCTGTGGTTAACTAATCTATACTTAGTTTTTAATAAATTATTTTTGGCATGAAGCTTCTTATAGTATGGTTTTGCAATGTCAACAAGATATTGCGCATCTGAAAATTTAAATCGGCAATGTTAAATGTGGACAATTTTTATTTAAATATATTGGAGATTCACTTATTGGAACTTCGCATAACTTCTATGTATGGAGTTTTATAGTAATACGCAAATATGATGGAGCTGATTTTTTATTATTATGAAACACTAATGAGAATTAGAAGTTTCAGGAACTTCTTTTTATAGTAATACGCATAACTTATTGGTTGTTTTCATTTTTACTACAATACAGGTGGGATGCACAATAACAAGTGCAAATGCAATTAAAAGTTTCTGGAACATACAGCTACAGGTTAAAGAAGGAACTTACATTCTTCAGTTCCTCTACGTCTTTACCAGATCTGTTGATGATTGAACAGGTTCGAGCATATGTATACCCCTAATAGGTACCTTTATTGCGTTGCCACAAAGAATTTAGAAAGCAAGAATCAGATGCTACCATTGATAGTAGTAATAGCGATAGTAATGACATTAGTAGTACAAACAGTTAGCAAACATCAAAAGAAAAGGGGATTAAATAGCAACTGTAGACCGTTACTTAAATCCTTCATGAGATCAAGTGATGCATAGTTGAAAGCACCGTCACTCTTCACCGCAATAAGAGGCGTATTAATGCCTTCAATAAAGATTACAGGAGCTCCAAGACTTTCCTTAACTAATCCTTCTTTAGGCAACGCTATTTTAACCCCAGGAAATAGTCAACAAGGAAATAGACATAGAACATGTAAATCTAAAGCATCATTTGACTATAAACAACAATTGCTAATTTACATAAATTTAATGAGGTTATAGAAATTTTGCGTTCAGAAAAAAGACATAATTCCTCCACTGTCACTAGGTCAGTAGAAAGTCATCAGATTCATTCAATCGTGTATAATTGCAAGTGTAAGATTTCTAGTAATTACATAAACATTAAACCCAAACAAACATGTATATTTACATTTTGCACAAGATTGAAGATGATTATACAAATGGACCCAAAACATAAAGACAAGTTAACGGCAAATCGTTAATAAAGAGATTTCCAAAGATCCCTGAATGTCATATAGAGACAAATACTAACAATAAGATGTTGGAGTTGATTTCGTTACTATTTGGTTAGCTGCTGGAGTTTGTTACTGGATGGCCCATCCATAAGATAGAGATCTGTGGGGCTGCGCTTACCCCGAGTGTTAAGTTGCCTTGGGCTCATTGAACAGAAATGAAAATAAACAAGTATTGGGCTTTTGGTCCAAAAACACCGTCCACATTGTATGTGTCTCTAATTTTCTTAATATGTTTAGGGTTTTCGCTCTTACAGGAGTTTTTTTTTTTGGAAAAAAAAAACTCGAGACCGACGTTGACCATTCTCTTGAGTAAGAGAACACATGCATTTACCATTGAATCGAATGTTTGGCTTTTATATTTGTATCCTTATGATTCATGAAATTGGAGCAAGGAGGATAATCGGGAAGCATACCATTGCCTGTCTTAATGTTCCAAATTTTAACCCATCTCAACTAGTGAAGGTATATAAATTAAATATATTCCGGATGATATTATCA
Source organism: Adansonia rubrostipa (assembly GCA_038381775.1). Classification (NCBI taxonomy): domain Eukaryota; kingdom Viridiplantae; phylum Streptophyta; class Magnoliopsida; order Malvales; family Malvaceae; genus Adansonia; species Adansonia rubrostipa. The sequence goes on from JBBYHM010028576.1 coordinate 41,679, forward strand.
AACAATTGAGATCAAATCTTACTTCTGCATTATATAGACCCAACGCTAGACGGCAAAATCCAATTCATGAAAAATATACATATAACGTAAAAGTAACGAGGAGAGTAACAACTCAGAATGAAGCAATCTAATCTTATATTGCCACTAAGGGTTTAATTTCTGTATTTAAATTTTTATGACCTAATGAATTGAAATTAGAGGCGGCAACAAACAAATCGTGTTTGAATTGGATTATACAAGGTAGGTTTATTTTAGTTAAAAGGAAATTCATATTTTTGGTTCAAGTTAATATTCTGTTTGGATCATTTGATTTGATAGTTTGATTTATTTGGATTTGATTTATTTTACATTATTTGGGTTTAAATAATTTTGAATTTAAATTAGAATTATTAAACGGTACACTAGCAGATTTTACAAGTGAAATTAAAACATTACTCTATGCTATGTTTATTTAATTTTTTTATTTTTAAAATATATATTCAAAATGCATGGTAATATTTTAAATCTATTTGTAGAGTTAAGTTTTAATGAATTGAATGAATATTTTTTATAATAAAATTTGATATATTAAGTATTACTACATGATATGATATTTCTGCTTGATTATTTCTAAAACTTATGAGAACATTTTGACTTATACCCAACTAAGGACATCAAGAATGTAGCCCTTTGTGTTCCACACGTTCTTGTTGTGTGTTTTGTCATATCAAATTTTCTTGCAATGTGTTTTGTCACATTGTATTCTTTCACATCAAATTTTTATTGCAACATGTTATGCTATGTCCTCCTTCTATGTGTTTGGTCATGTTAGATTTTTCTTATAGCATGTTATATTATATTCATGTGTCATAAATTGTGGCACATATTTTTTTAAATTAACAAATTCAAGTTAGTATTTACAAATAACACCTTAGATTTGATAGATGATATTAATATAATAAATGTAATTAGATATATTAAAAGTTATGATACAATATACTAAGAATTTCGATACAATATCTTTACTCCTACATTGGTGATAACCTTCTAAATACAAAGTACTCTTTTATAAACTTATACTGAAAATATCAACAACCTAGCTGCTTGACCATTTTCTTGTGAACGTAAGGCACTATGAGCAAACCACGTGCTCCTTCGTGCTATTTTGATACAGTCTGCATTTTTATTCTTTTCTATCTACACATAATTGAGAAGGCAAGAATTAATTCTTTTTCTTATAACAAAATTTTTTAACTCAATGACTAAAAAGGAAAAGGGAAAAGCAACGTAAAGCATGAATTAAATTGTCAGAGTTTGTCTATCATTTTGCAGGGCATGGAAGAATGGTGAAGAAGTCGGCATAATAATTATGTAGAGGACCAAACACAAAACATGGTGGGGTATTGGCGACAAGCATTTTGTAACCACCAAAAATCAATCCGATGAGGAGCATTCTTTTCCAAGCACAGATGCAATTCTTTTGAAATACAGTTTTCGCAATCAAAAAAAAAAAAAAACAAAACAAAACAAAAACATGAAAGCGCAGGTAACTTCTTTCAGCTGATTCTGACAGCAATGCTTCTTTGCCGCTGCTAAGCTGTCTTGTAGTTCACTAACCTCATTTTGGCCCACAACATATTCATTTTAAATTTCGGTAGACAAATTTGTACGTTGCTTTCTTAATAATAATGGTGATAAGTTTGTTCGTTCGTTTCTTCGCTTTGACAATAGCAATTTTAAAATTCAGACATGCATGATTATTGATCGGTAAATTTGAATATATATATATGTCGTATTTTTTTTATTTTTATAATAAATCGTGTAAAGGTAAATATAATAAAATTTTTAAATATATCAAAATTAAAAAAAATGATATGCGTATGAATCATATTGTATTAATCATGTTTACACTTGATGTATCATATTTATTACAATAATAAAAATATTGTAAGGTTTCAAGTTTTAAATAAAGTTTTATGAACTTGATTTGGACTGATTTGAATTTATTTTTAATAAAAAATATTTTTATTTAAATTTAATTATAAAAATATATAAATATTAATATAAAATAATATTTTAAACATAATATACAATGAAATAGATTTTCAAACAGGTCTAAACTAGACCTGACTTGAATCTAAATAAAAAATATTTTAAATTTTAAAATATAACTCAATTTAACCCATAAATAAGTCTAATCATAATTATAATTTTGTATTATCCTATCCCTTTAATATTCATGAGCAGCGCATAGATCCGTAGCCTTAGTTGCTACTAGATGGAAATATTGGTACTTGGCCATAAATTTATATAACTAATATTAAGCCCCTCGCTTTCTTGAGCTCTTTTATTTTTTTATAATTGTTAATTGATTATTAATAAAAAATTAATTTCAAATTAAATTTTAGTAATTATAATTCTTTATGTAAAATTTTGCAATTAAAATCGGGTATGAATTTTAAAATGATCCATGAGTTAATGTAGGTATCAATCTCTTTAAATACATTATTTAAAAATAAAGTAAAAACTAATTAATAAAATAAATTTAATTTAAAATTTTTTCCTGTATGAGTTGGGTAGGAATCAAGATATAAGTTAACGTACGGATCAATCTTTTTAAGTTAGTCATTTAAAATTAAAATAAAAATAATCCATAAAAAAATTTTATTTTTACTTTTTAATCGAGTAGGTTAGGCATAGATTGGACTAATTTATTTAAATACATCAATTAAAAATAAATAAAAATTAATATAATTAATAAAATTTTTTAATTTTTTACATGCTGGTTGGATATGAATCTTAAATTAACTCGTAAATCAACGTACTAATCTTGCTTTTCAAATATATCATTAAAAAATTAAATAAAAATAATTAATTAATAAAATAATTTTTAAACTTTTTTTATTTATCAAGTAAAAGTCCTAAATTAATCATTTAATTAACATACAATCAAATTCCCTTAAATATATCATTTAAATAAAAAATTAAAAATAATTATTGTTTAATTCTATTAATATACTATGTTTATTTCTGGGCACCTCCTCAATCAGCCTTATAATTTCATATAAATATATAGACGTAAATGTCCTTCTTTGGGAATCAGTTATTAGAAAAGAGGGGTGCCACGCAGCCATTTCTTTCAAGCAATTTTGATAAGAGCAAATCTGATTTCTTTTCTCTACCTAATAAAAATAGACGGGTGCTACGCACTAAAAACTGCCTGCTTATCTGCTACGTAACAGTGAAGGAGAAAAGCAGGATTCAGATCAATTATCCGTGTTAATTCTGATGTCAAATCAGACCTCCTATTTGGTCGAAGTTTTTGGATCTAGGTTTTGGTCTTTGTGATGAGCATTGAACTTCGCCGGCATGGCAACTTATATATATATATATATATATATATATATATATATATATTAAAAGTATTCATGATCGAATTATAATTTAAAAAAAATTTTAAAATTTAAGTTTAAGCCTATTTTTTGTTTGACCCGACCTATGGGTTCGAATCACTATCTACCATTATTAAAAAATATTAAAAAAATAGTTTTATATTAGTATTTATATATTCTATAATTAAATTTAAATAAAAATATATTATTTTAATAAAAACATTATTTTGAACTGGGTCAAGCCGACTCAGAACATAAAAATAAGGTCCGAGCCAGATCGGGTCATACAGGTCTAATATATCTATTTCCTAATAAAAAGTCTTATAATACATTTAATTTGCTAGAATAGAATAGAGCTGTAATGGAATAGCTATTTTGTAGGAATGAAATGGAATAATTATAGTGGTAGTTTGTTTTAGTAGAATAGAACATTATGAGATTTGAATCCTCAAGAAAGGGGATTCAAATTCCCTAAAGTAATTTCGGAATAGTCATTCAGTGGATGGTGCACTGAATGGTTATTTAAGGATTTTATGGAATAAGGTCGTAATCAGTTGTTTCGTGAAATAGTTATTCTGTGAACCAAACAGCCACATTACTCAAGCACTCTGAATAGGCCTATAATTGAATGTTCATTCCATTGAACCAAATGAGGTGTTAGAGTTTATAAGTCATTATGCATGTGATGTGATCATGGTGAAATATGATGTATGATATATGGATGACATGATAAACAGATAAATAGATAGACAGATAGATAGATAGATATGGTATTAGGCGACATCTAATAATAAATTTTGACATTTGTATACCATGGGTGCATGCTTTGTTGGAACATTTTCAAAATAGTGAATGGTTATGTCTTCAAAGTTGTGTTTCTTAATTATTTAATTAATAATTATGTCAATTGGTTATTTAATCAAGTATTTTGACTATCTAAATAGATATATATTTGGATAATTACGTCTATATAAAAAGACATATATTTGCTTACGAATAGATCCCTCATTTTTGGAAGATATATATATAGAAAAGAAAATTCTTTATAGATGTTTGATAGTTTTGCTATGCACTGTTTAGTGCATAGTATATTGATATTATTAATACAAAATGACATCAATCATATTGTATCATCGGTTTATATGCCGATAACTCTTTTGCATACGAATCTAATAGTGGGGTGAACAAAACCTTAAATAAAGTGGTATTACTATACACCTTGAAGCCTTTGTATATTTTTCATTGTTTTTCAATCTCATATACTAACAATTTTAAGATTTTATTTCACAATTTTATAAGAAATTCATATGAAGGCATCAATGATGATATTGATATACAAGGCATTGAAAGAGGCTCAAGTAATGAAAATATTACATCTGCTTTTTTCAAATCTGGAACTAATTCTAGAACCAACCATGAAGATAGGTGATATATCTATGCATCGGTCAAGATATAACTGGCATTAAATTTTTGTTTCAACCCAAAGCATATTTGTTGAGAGATAACAAGCCTCTTAGAACTTGCATTCGAATTGGATACGGTCATGATTAAAGAAGTTCTTGAACTTTGAATAAAGGCCAAGGTGATAGCACGTCAAGCATAGAATTCAATACTCCAATCAAGTGTTTAAATTATTTGCAACAAGAAGATATGTTGTTATATTATCATTTTACATGGATATAGGTGTTTTGGTGGGTTACAGGAAGAGTTAGAAAAAAATTCGTTCCAGTCTAGAATGATATCTCTAGTACCTTTACTACAATTACTAGTTAGGTGGAGGATTTGGACATTACTGCTATGTGAAAGATGACATGGTGACTTGAGTTGATCATTGGTGAACAAAGAAAGTTACTAACAATAGTTTTATTATACAATTGATGACGTTCATGCTCTTAAAAGTAAATTGTACAAGTTTATTTTTATTTATTGAATACATCTCAGGTTTTGAGTTTCCAAAGTGAAGATCTTAGAAAGAATATAGTAAGCGTATGACAGTACAGTTATGGTCTAGGTATGGCAGTGGCCAACACCTTGGCTAACCAATGAAAAAAACCATAAATGGCCATACGATTTGCAACAATGGAGAAGAATTTCTAAGTGACATTGGTCCACTTCGAAGATTTATTGTCGCCTTATGATTTTCAACATGAAAGGATTAGCTACATATTTTTAGATAGCAGTGTTTTCATTATTGATATGAGTGAAATATTTACTCCAAGACATGATAGCATCTAGGTCGCAATTAAAAAAAAGTGCCATAAATTTGTGTCACAGTGAAATTGGCTCCACAATAGTGCCAAGGAGATTGTTTATTGGGCATGTTCTAGTTATAATACGTCCCATGAATAGAACAATGATAAAGAATTTATAAAATTCCTAATAAAATATTGAATTCAAGTTATGTTGGTTTTGATAAGCCATAAACTTGAAATCAATTTTGTTAGCTTCAAAGGAGAGATTGAACCAAGAGGGGGGAATTGGTTCCATAAAAACTTGATAAATTTGAAGTAAATTGAAAATTAAAAATAAGATAAGGAAGAGAAAAACCAACAATCGATGTATAGAGGCTCGGTCCTTTAATTTGGCACCTACATCCTCTCTTCTTGGTACTTTTTTACCAAGGTGATTCCCATAATTCACTAAGGAAATTGTTACCTTTAAGGCTAAGGTATAACCTTACACAACTATCTTTTAAGGCTTAGATAGAACCTTTTAATTACTTTGAGAATTATATCCTGAACTCTCAAATATTTTCACTCACTTTCACACAACCCCTTTTGTGGTATGAAAGAAGTATTTTGGAAACAAATTGAACCTCTAGTAAGTAGATAGTTGCTGGAATTTAAGTACGAGATGAATGATATACAAATAGACTTGAAGAGTATGAATTTGATACAAGTGGAAATAAAGAATTTGATGATTTTGAGCTTTTATGGTTCAATGATTTAATGAAATCTATATCTTTCCTTTTTCAGCTATTTGGAACCTCTATTTATAGCTGAAAATTGATTCATAGATGTTTGGCATTTAATGTGGTGGTTGGAGAGCCATTGTAGCCTTCATAAATGCTTGTTTCCATTCAATCATGCGCTATAGTATCGATACATTACTAATAATATCGATACAGAAATAAAAAAATGACCGTTACATCTTGTTGTATCGATATAGGAATTTGAGTATCGATACAGAAACCATTGTATTGATATCTTTGAGGGTTTCAGCCAACCTTAGCTACTACCAAGCCTTGTATCGATACGCATGGGGTGAGTATCGATACTAAGCAGGCTGTATCGATACATACACACTTGTATTGATATATCTGAGAGTTTCATCCAAACCTTAGCTACTGCCAAGCCTTGTATCGATACACATAGGTTGAGTATCAATACTAAGCAGACTGTATCGACACATTCATACTTTTATCGATACATTTAAGGGTTTTTAAGCATAATATCGATACATTTGTTCTTTGTATTGATACCAACCTTCAAAAACGTTTCTGAAATGATTTTTGTTGACTCAACAAATTTCAAAAATTAATCTAATTATAAATATACTTTTTAGAGCAAATAATTTTTTACAAATTACAAACTTAGTATTTTTCAAGATGCTTTTCAGTTTAAACACAAATACCAAGTTGAGTATTAATTTTAAGTTGTTTGTTATATTAAACCAAAATAAAGGTTAACAATCTTCCCCTTTTTGATATAACAAAACTTATGATAAATTTGCTTGTATTTGAGATCAACGAAAAAAATAACTCCCCCTCAATAAATTAATGGTTTTCAAAAATTTTATTTTAGGTAACAAAAAATAGCCCTCCCTCAATGACTTGCCCAAGATTATTAAAATCAAGCTTATGTTCAATATCAACATGTAATTTGGGTTCCAATATATGAATAATCAATTTATGGAAAGCAACATATTGCAAATCAAATTTAAGGCAAATTTAAGCCCTTTCTCCTCCTTTTTGTTATATCAAAACATAATTCAAGGATAAGTAGGTACAAGCAAGCATAGGTATGAGAAATTAATAAAGCAAGCAAAAGAAGTTCAAGGCAATGCAAAACATAGAGTAGCGGAGAATCCTAAAACCATAAAGTTCAAAAAAAAAAAAAGATATCTTAAAACGACCTTAAATTGATATCCTAAAAACATAAAGTTCAACAAATTAATAAATGTGGCTAAGTTGACTAGACATCATCAGCCGGAGGATCCTCGATGGGTGGTGAAGTAGGTGGAGGCGCACGAGGAAAAATAGCTGAGAAAGCATGGAATTACTCTATTAAAGCTCCATGACTATGCTCAAGAGTAGAAAAACAAGTATCAATGGTGTCAAATCATCCCTTCCATGCATCAAGACGGCCCATAATAGATATGAACATTATGGGAATGTCCATAGGCACTGAAGATGAGGTAACGAGAATCGGAGGTGGTGGAGGCTCATCATGCTCCATTTCATTATGATCATCGTGAACGGGAGCATCTGGTAGCTCAAGTGGTGGTTGTCGACAAGCCTTGGGAACAAAATTAGCACCTTGAATTTCATATCCGGTAAGTGCCATGGATTTGCGACCAATGTAGCGATAGGTGGTTACCATAATTCCGAGATCGCATGAAAGATGAAGACCTTGGGTGTCGAAGTAGTAACTCAAGGCCATGCCATGGAGAAGATTATGCAACCACGAACGCATAAAACAAGGTCCATGAATATGATAGAGGCTAAATTTAGATGATTGCTGAATTGAATCATATGCAGCCACCAATAATCTGCATCACTTATCATGGTATGTTTGGTTCTGTATGGATGGAGCACACGTGAGATGATAAGATGGAATAAGCGATCGACTAAAAGAAAGAGCGTGGCTTTGTTGTATGGGCTACGTAATGCGACGGGAGCCGAGCCTTCATGGATAATGCCTTCATTTGGAAAATTGAAGGCAAATGTGAGAAAAACCAAGTTAACGAGGAGATCTTATCCTAAAAGATAGGATCAAATAGCAATGACATTATCGTGGTCATCAATAATGAGAGAGGCATTGCTAAGAATGCAAGGACAAGATTTTCACAAACTGAAACATTTAAAGAAAAGATTTTGGTCCATCTGAAGGTTTCAAAGATTTGAAGGTAAGGATAATTAATGGACCAGAGAAAAGGAAAATCGATGACTCGACATTGTTGGATGGACATCCAGGCATAGATGGTGATGAAACATTCACAAGCCCGAGCATCGAGGAAACACAAGTCAAAGAAGAATTGATTTTGGGCCAGAGATGGTTGACGAGGGAAAGAGGTAGAGGCACGGGTGATGGGACCTTGATGACATGCTATTTGTTTGGTTTTGGGAGGCATGGTTGTGTTTAAGGACTTTTATCGAGCAAGTGGTGAGGGAACAAGTTAAGTGGGTAATAGGTTGGTTAGGGAAAATAGTCAAACAGGTGGTGGGTGCTAAATTCGGTTAGCAATTAGTGCGATGAAGTGAATAAATCCGTAATCAATCGCATAAACAAGGTGGGAAAAAGTTTAAGAAAGGAAAAAGAGTTGAATTTTAGGAAAAATTTTGGACAAAAGTGATGGATTTAGAGAGGGAAATGGTAAGGGTTAGGGTGATGGGGAAATTCGTTTATGGAGTAATCGGTTCAAAGAGAAAAGATGATGATGATGAGTTTTGAAGATTTGAAGATAGAGTGAGAAAGGAATGGTTTTATGAACAGTACCTTCAAATGATGAGATTTCCTACGAGGGGTTTTAAATGAATAGTCAGTATCGATATAAAAGGAGCAATATCGATACAAAGAACATTTTTGGGATTTGTATTGATACAAGGAACTAGGTCTCGAGACTTAGATCAAATTGCTGTGTATCGATACACGTTGAGAAGTATTAATACAGTGTATTGATATAGAAGAAGCAGTATTGATACAAAAAACATTTCTGGGTTTGTATTGATACAATGGAAACAAGTGTTGATACATGGAAGAAGAATGTACAGGGATCGATACAGATGACCTAATATAAGGTTATTTCCAATAAGATGACATCAAATTAGATGTATTTTTGACCTAATTATCCTTTGACACACATTTGAAAATATAACTTGGACCAAAATCAAGGTCATTTTGTATGGATAATTCAAAATTTAATCAAGATCCAATAAAATTATCCAAGAATGTCATAACAAATGAACATTATCAAACAAGTAAGTGTGTAAAACTAGTTTCATCAAACTAAGCATGATGCAAACAATATTAAGGCAAAGTATCAGGATTGGATCAAATCATGAATTTTAGGGTGTATTCATTAAGCCAATTTCTCTTCTAATTGTGCAAAATCTATCATTGTCAAGTGGTATAGTGAAAATATCAGCTAATTGATGCAAGGTATCAACGAATTCAAGCACTATATCACCTTTTTTCACATGATCTCTAATGAAATGATGTCTAATTTCTATGTGCTTGGTTCTAGAGTGTTGGATTGGATTTTTGGTGAGATAAATGGCACTAGTATTGTCACATTTAATTAGAATATGATCCATGGTAATGCTAAAATCCTCCATTTGTTGTTTTATCCATAAAATTTGGGCATAACAACTTCTAGCGAAAATGTATTCTGTTTCGATTGTGGATAAAGCAACACTATTTTGTTTCTTAGAAAACCATGATATGAGTATATTTCCAAGAAATTGACATGTACAGGATGTGCTTTTCCTGTCAATTTTGCATCCACCAAAATCCGTATCAGAATAAGCATGTAAGACAAGGGATGATTCTTTCGGATACCATAAGCCTAGATTTGGAGTATCTTTAAGATATCTAAAGATTCTTTTCATGGCAATTAGATGTGACTCTCATGGTGATGATTGGTATCTAGCACATAGGCATACACTAAACATTATGTCAGGTCTAGTTGCGGTAAGATATAGCAATGAACCGATCATAGACCTATAAAGTTTAGAGTCAATGATTTTACCTCCTTCATCCTTTTCAAGCTTTTTTGAAGTACTCATAGGTGAGGAACAAGGCTTTGCTTCATCCATTTTGAACCTCTTAGGTAATTCCTTGGTGTACTTTGCTTGATTGATGAAGACGCCATCTTTAGTTTGTTTAATTTGTAGCCCTAAGAAGAATGTTAATTCTCTCATCATGCTCATCTCGAACTCACCTTGCATTAACTTAAAAAATTCTGGACAAAGAGATTCATTAGTAGCACCAAAGATAATATCATCAACATAAACTTGAATCACTAAAATGTTATTATTTTTTACTTTTATAAATAGAGTTTTGTCAACATTGCCTCTATTGAAACTTTTTTAATTAAAAATTTTGAGAGTCTTTCATACCATGCCCTAGGTGCTTACTTTAGTCCATTTAAAGCTTTGGAAAGTTTAAAAACATGATCGAAAAAATGAGGATTTTCAAAACTGGGAGGTTGTTCAACATAAAATTCCTCGTTAATGAAGCTATTTAAAAAAGTACTTTTAACATCCATTTAATATAACTTGAAATTGTTGAACCATGCAAAAGCTAGCAGTATTCTAATGGCCTCTAGTTTAGCTACGGGGGGGCATAAGTTTCATCATAATCAATTTCTTCTTCTTGACTATATCCTTTAGCTACTAATCTAGCCTTATTCCTAATTATTGTTCCATTCTCATCAAGATTGTTCCTAAAATCCCATTTAGTACCTACAATGGGATAATTACTAGGTTTCTCAACTAAATTCCAAACGTTGCTTCTTTTAAATTGGTTTAACTCTTCTTGCATAGCCATGATCCAATTATTTTCTTTTAAAGCCTCATCTAAATTCTTAGGTTCAATTTGTGAAAGAAAGGCTACATTATTGAAACTTTTTCAATTAAAAATTTTGAGAGTCTTTCATACCATGCCCTAGGTGCTTACTTTAGTCCATTTAAAGCTTTGGAAAGTTTAAAAACATGATCAAAAAAATGAGGATTTTCAAAATTGGGAGGTTGTTCAACATAAACTTCCTCATTAATGAAGCCATTTAAAAAAGCACTTTTGACATCCATTT